>APFE031439424.1:186598-206467 GCA_000404065.3 Pinus taeda
TTGAGAATTAAAATTCGAATTTGATCTTAGCAGCTATTTGAAAAATAATTAATTAATTCATCTTGAGTTAATTAGTTGAAGAAAATCAAACATGAAGTCTATGTGAAGACATGCAACAATTTCCCCTTTGATTGAGAAAGTTATCCCTTGATTAAGGAGATCAAGATGAGTTGTACCTTGAGTTGTAATTAGTTAGCTTAGTTAACTGAGTTAAGTCCAGTTAGATTAGTTCCAACAGTTTGTGGAACTGATTGTGAGTTTTGTTAGTTAATGCATGCATGCATGTAACTGTTGTACTTTAAATAACTGAATATTCTCTCATAAAAAACTCATGCATGTCAGTTCAGTTAGAGACCTAGTGGAGATCAGATGATGGGACAATGTACTATCAGTTGCAGGGATATTCCATTGAGGATATCTCTTGCATGCAGAAGGAATTCATTCCTTGGAGATTCCGTAATTACTTCTGAGTTTGGTGAGTTGTGTGAGAGGTGAATTCACACAGGTGGAAGCTAGAGGACCCATGAGAAGTTGCACAAGGAAATAGGAGGCTTGGAGGACTGAAGGAAGACATATGTTGTGTTTATTCAATCTATGAGCAACATTGGTGGATTGTACTGAGAGTTGGATAGCTTGTGACCTAAAGCTTTGTGTAATCTGGACATATTTCCACTTGTATGATAATACATAGATCAATGTTTTTAGCAGAGGCTTTCCCCAAATTATTCTTCTATGTTCATGTGTGATTGATTTCTCATTCTCTCTTATATGTGTTCTATTTGATCTTACTCAAAAATGATTAAGCTTCTGCAAGTTTGTTTGTAGAAGTAGATCAAGTATTTTGCTTTAGTATATTGCATTATCTGGTGATCTATAGTGGGAAATTCTACAAAAATGGCTTTATTTTTTTCATTTTATATACCACTGTTACAATAGATTTAATAACTCTAATTTTTTATTCTTCCTTCTATTATAGTTATGGAAAATTTTCCATATTCACTTCAATGCCATCATATTTTGGCAATGCAAGTTACTTCTCAAGAAAATGTTAATCCCACTTCATAATCAAATTCAATATTCACTATAGTTTCACTCATGCCTTCAAGAGTTTCCATTGGTAGATTCTCCACACATTTTATTGTCACTGCAAAAACAAATTCAATTTAATCTTCAAATTCAACTTCATCATCCACATGGGAATTTGCATGGTGGGCTTCACTATTTTCACCATGATCATGCTTTACATCTTGTACATATGCACTTATTTATTCTACAATTTCTTGAACTATCTTTTTTAAGACAATTATAGCTTCCATGTTTTATGCATATTCTTTTATTATGATAATCATTTTATCAACAAATAAAATTTTATGCGATTGATGCATAAAGTGTTGATTCCAATTTGATCATATATATCATCCAAGCCTTGTTAATAAGACACAAAGCTATCACATCGGTCTTGTTTAATCAATGTTGATCCTTATAATCTTAAATCATGGCGTCATAGGCTGCCCAGCTTGAGGCTCTTCAAAACCATGCAACATAACATCCCATAAACCTTTGAATGTCATCTTACTAAACAAAAAATCATAATTTTTACTAGAGAACAAAAATCTTGATAGAAAATAAGAAATATATATATATATATATAGATAGATAGATAGATATATAAGTTAATAATTCCTTTGCTTCTGGAAAAAATAAGGTAATGACCATGGGCAATGGAAGTTGCCTCTCAAGAAAATGCTAATCCCACCTCACAATCAAATTCAACATTCATTATTGTTTCACTCATGCCTTCAACAATTTTCATTGGTAGATTCTCCTCACATTTTGTTGTCGCTGCAAAAACAATTTAATCTTCAACCTCAATTTCATCATCCACATGGGCATTTGCATGGCAGGCTTCACTATTTTCACCATGATCATGCTCTAAATCTTGTACATATTCATGTATTTATTCTACAATTTCTTGAACTATATTGTTTAGGACAATTGTAGCTTCCATGTTATATACATATTCTCTTATTATGATAATCATTTTATCAACAACTAAAAATTTATTTGACTGATGCAGAAATTTTTGCTTCCCCTTTCACCATATCTATCATCCAAATCGTATTCAATAAGACACAAAGTTATCGCATGAGTTTTGTTTAATCAATGTTGATCCTTATAATCTTGAACCATGGCCTTATAAGTTGCCCAACTTGAGGGTTCTTTACACCCATGCAACATAACATCCCATAAACCTTTGAGTGTCATCTTAGTGACAAGAAAATCTTAATTTTTATGAGAGAATAGAAATCTTAATAGCAAATAAGAATTGTATATATAAGTATATGTTAATAATTCCTTTGCTTCTAGAAAAATTAAGGTCATACCCATTTATTCTACATTATAATAACTCTTTCTTCCTTACTCTAATATCTTTTTCCCTTCCATAATTTTTAATATTCTCGTACTCTTTTTTACTATCTAAATCCTTAATCATTAATTTTTCTAATTAAAAACATCTTCCAAAAAAACCTTACCAAAGTCATTTGTGATCTTTAAATAACCCCTTCACCGTTTTTTCCAAATTTTATCAATTGAAGTCTCAATTAAGCTTCAAATCTTATATTTGTATGCTTTTCCTTATTCTTGAGCTTCAACTTTACTCTAGCATTCTTTTTCAGTATTTTCTCTAACTCCTTTTTTTTTCTCTATGTGTTCCTCTACATTAAATACAACTAAGTGGGCTTCTCTGTCAAATTTAGTAAGCTCAAAAATATCTTTATTTTCTTTCATTTTATATACTACTAGTACAATAGCTTTAGCAACTCTAATTTTTTATTCTTCCTTCTATTATAGTTAGGGAAAATTTTCCATATTCACTTTCAACGCCATCATATTTGGGCAATGCAAGTTGCCTCTCAAGAAAATGTTAATCCCACCCCATAATCAAATTCATTATTCAATATAATTTCACTCATGCCTTCAACAACTTCCGTGGGTAGATTCTCCACACATTTTATTGTTGCTGCAGAAACAAATTCAATTTAATCTTCAACTTCAACTTTATCATCCACATGGGCATTTGCATGGTGGGCTTCACTATTTTCACCATGATCATGCTCTACATCTTGTACAAATTCACTTATTTATTCTACAATTTCTTGAACTATATTGTTTAAGACAATTACAACTTCCATGTCTTATACATATTATTTTATTATGATAATCATTTTATCAACAATTAAAATTTTATGTGAGTGATGCATAAAGTGTTGATTTCCCTTTCATCATATCTATCATCTAAGCCTTGTTCAATAAGACACAAAGTTGTCACATCGGTCTTGCTTAATCAATGTTGATCCTTATAATCTTGAATCATGGCCTCATAGGCTGCCCAACTTGAGGGTCTTCAAACCCATGCAACATAACATCCCATAAACCTTTGAATGTCATCTTGCTGACCAAAAAATCATAATTTTTACTAGAGAATAGAAACCTTGATAGAAAATAAGAATTGTATATATATACGTTAATAATTCCTTTGCTTCTAGAAAAATTAAGGTCATGACCATGGGAAATGCAAACTGCCTCTCAAGAAACTATTAATCCCACCTCATAATCAAATTCAACATTCACTATGTTTCACTAATGCCTTCAATAATTTCCATTGGTATATTCTCCTCACATTTTGTTGTCATTGCAAAAACAATTTCAATTTAATCTTCAACCTCAATTTCATCATCCACATGGGCATTTGACCATGATCATGCTCTACATATTGTACAAATTCACTTATTTATTCTACAATTTCTTGAACTATATTGTTTAGGACAACTGTACCTTCCATGTTATATACATATTCTTTTATTATGATAATTATTTTATCAACAATTAAAAATTTATGTGACTGATGTAGAAAGTGTTGCTTCCCCTTTCACCATATCTATCATCCAAGCCTTCTGCAATAAGACACAAAGCTATCACATCAGTCTTGTTTAATCAATGTTGATCCTTATAATCTTGAACCATGGCCTTATAAGCTGCCCAACTTGAGTGTTCTTCAAACCCATGCAACATAACATCTCATAAACCTTTAAGTGTCATCTTACTAATCAAAAAATCTTAATTTTTACTAGAGAATAGAAATATTAATAGCAAATAAGGATTGTATATATAAATATATGTTAATAATTCCTTTGCTTTAGAAAAATTAAGGTCATGCCATTTATTCTACATTATAATAACTCTTTCTTCCTTACTCTACTCTCTTTTTTCCTCCATAATTTTTAATATTCTCTTACTCTTTTTACTATTTAAAGCCTTAATTATTAATTTTTATAATTAAATTCATCTTATAAAAAACCTTACGAGAGTCATTCGCGATCTTTCGAAAAACCCCTTCACTTTTTTTCCAAATTTTTATACATCAATCCAACTTCCATGTCAGTTTCAACACTTTTTTAAAAGGACCATAAAATAAAAATAAAAAACCTCTGAATAAATAGCTTTGTGCCACATAACCCAATCAAATAGCTCAAGAAATTATTATTATGAAAATTTAGTACTTCCACGTCACGCTAACTTCTTGACGACAGCGACTGAGACTCGATCATGGCTCACGAAAATGGTTGCAAATGAGAAAAGAGATGACTATGGCTCCCTTTAAAATGACAACGGTTTCAACTCTTCCACTCTCCCCAACAAATCACTCGTAACAAATTTGCTCATTGGGGTTTGCTATTTTTCTTTCTATAGTTGTCATAGTGGAAATGTAGTTGGAAAAATGTAACAATCATATGAAATATATATGTAACTATGATTGAACAGGTGTTAGGGTCATACAAAAATGGTAGATGAAAAAGTGAGGTTCACTAATTCAAAATAAAGGCGCATCGGCCTAACAAATTAAAAAAAAATTATTTTATTCTTTTAATTCAATTTAAAACTATTTTTAATTGATTGAGAATTTGCAAATATCAAATTATTATATGCAATATTTTTATGTAAGAAAAAAAAAAAAAAAAACATCAAATTATTATAGTGATTTTTTTAATTTTAGGAAAAAAAAAAAAAAAACTAATTTTTGTATAGTGATTTTTAAAAATTCACTCAAAAGTATCAACGATTTTATATTATCACCTATCATAATGTGCAATTGTTGAACTATGTAACTAGGTTTGGCCTTCATAATGGAATATGTAATTGTGATTTTATGTATTTAATGAAAAGAGAAAAATGAATTTATTATTATTTTTGAGGCATGGGTTTCATGCTCAAGGGATATTTATGTTTAGGTCAAGCACCCATTGAGTGCTTCTAGGTTTGTCATAAAGTCAAATGATTCATTGTCATGTATTGAAGACCCATTTGGGCATGTTACGTATTGTAAAAGAATAATATTTGAGTAAAAATGGAATCAAAATACCCTCCAAGACCTCGTCATGGCACAAATATCAATTCAGCCTACATGAAGGGACAAGTTAGCCTAAAGAGAGCAACTCGTACCCCTAGCATGCCTATAAATAAGAAATAACTAAACCTCATTGTGACTCACTCAAGCAAGTTCGATCTTCTCAAGGTAGATGTTGGAAAAAGGACGAAAAAGAAGGAGAAGAACTAAATAGAAGATTTTGGGCCTCTCTCTCTCTCTCTCTCTCGTGTTAAGGTTTCTACATTTGATAGTGTTGGCTTAGTGGGTCGTTGTCCAGGTTCAAAGTTAAGTTTGCTAAACAAATCCCTATACTACTGGCCCTTTCGGCATCAATTTGTAGAGCACGGACTGAAGTCTCACCCAAAGTAGTATGGGGGGATGCTGGAACCAAGTTTCCACACCCAGAGATGATCATGATGTCGTTTTCTACCACTAATCTTCCTTCACGCAGATCTATAAGCACTTTAGGGCTTATCGATATACTTCCTTTAATCGACTTCCAAACCTTCGCGAAGGTCTATGACTATCCTTTGTGGACCCTAAATAGGTGAATCAACTACTTATGTGCCTCTGTAATTATCCTTAGTTCTGTATTTACCCAGATCGACCCAATTATCTGATATCTTTAACATGCATTAAGATATTCTTCGTGTAAACATATATTATTACTTGTGTTCTTATAACAGTGTAAAACATGCAGAATCACACATCAATACAGTATTAAATCATAACCCCAAATGGAAAAAACACAAATATTTATAGCATAATCTCTTTATTGGTACTTCAATTCTGCTTATAGACTCAATACCTCCCTGTGCACTCAACTGCAGGGATCCACGCACTCAGTTGCGGACTCTACTCTAGGCCTTTGCGCACACAAATGCATAGCCTCTATTCTACTATAAGACTCTTCACTCTTTCTGCTAATGACCCCTTACATTCATTCTTTGTTATCTTCTGTCTACCTTAAAATCTCTAAGACTCTCCATTTTATACAATCCCATGGTTCACGGATCATGGACAGGTCTATACAAGCTGACACAACTTACATAACAGAAGGGTAAAACCCTTTATGACACTTAACAATCTACGCACTCCATGACCATAACTTGCAGAGACTTTAGACTTTACATAAAAAAAAACTTGGGCTTTTTCCCCCAAAATTGACCCTGTCCCAACAGGCCCCCAACACAAATATCGTGACTCACCCTCGAGTCACTCTGCTGGAACAGAGATATTACTACGAAGACCTCCCATATTGAACTATGCCACTGTTACCTCAACTGCGCTCTGCGTGGATGCCTACTTGATCGTCTCCACCAGTTGCTCAGTTGCTGGTCCTGCACTATATTCCTTTACCTTTTGCTATGTTCTTTTTAGGATCGGTAGCTTCTGCTAAATGGTGGTAGAGATAACATAGGCCTCGTCCAGCCAAGGCCAAAATTTGGCCTTGAGGACTGCCTCTTTCTGTTGTGTTGTCTGCACCTGTTTGAGCAACTGGTTTGCCTCACGCAACTTGAACAATCGTTGTGAGATAGCAACAGTGTGCGCTATTGCTCTGGCTTGCCTCTCAAGAAAATGTTAATCCCACATCATGATCAAATTCAATATTCACTATAGTTTCACTCATGCCTTCAACAACTTCCATTTGATAGATTCTCCATACATTTTGTTGTTGCTACAAAAACAATTTCAGTTTATTCAACTTCAACTTCATCATCCACATGGGCATTTTCATGGTGGGCTTCACTATTTTCACCATGATCATGCTCTACATATTGTACAAATTCACTTATTTATTCTACAATTTCTTGAACTATATTGTTTAAGACAATTGTAGCTTCCATGCTTTATACATATTCTTTTATTATGATAATCATTTTATCAACAATTAAAATTTTATGTCACTGATGCATAAAGTGTTGTTTCCCCTTTCATTATATCTATCATCCAAGCCTTGTTCAATAAGACACAAAGATATCACATCAGTCTTGTTTAATCAATGTTGATCCTTATAATCTTGAATCATGGCCTCATAGGCTGCCCAACCTGAGGGTTCTTCAAGCCCATGTAACATAACATCCCATAAACCTTTGAGTGTCATCTTGCTGACCAAAAAATCATAATTTTTATTAGAGAATAGAAATATTGATAGAAAATAAGAATTGTATATATTTATATATAATATATATATATATATATAAGTTGATAAATTCCTTTGCTTCTGGAAAAATTAAGGTCATGACCATGGGCAATGCAAGTTGCCTTCAAGAAAATGTTAATCCCACCTCATAATCAAATTCAACATTCACTATAATTTCACTCATGCCTTCGAAAATTTCCATTGGTAGATTCTCTTGACATTTTGTTATCGCTGCAAAAACAATTTCAATTTAATCTTTAACCTCAATTTCATCATCCACATGGGCATTTGCATGGCAGGCTTCACTATTTTCACCATGATCATGCTCTACATCTTGTACATATTCACTTATTTATTCTACAATTTCTTGAACTATAATGTCGATGAGATTCATTTTGCATATGCCAAGAAGAAATCTCAATTCAATATCAAAAGACAAATAGGACCTTTCATTTGTAACTACAGGGAAGCAAGGGAAGAAGTAGATAGAATGTTGAAAGAAATGCAATTCAGCCTCAGTTTTACATGGTCATATGATCCATTAGGTGTCATCTCCAAGTTAAGGGTAGAAAATAAATCTACAACTTATCTTCATACATTCATACCAGATATTGAGAGATACAAGGACCAACTAGAATGGAACGAAAATACTATACAAGAGGCAAAGGAGCAATTGGTGTCAAATTCAACATTATAAATTCTTGTCACACAGGAGAAAGCAAAAAAAAGGATCAGAGAAGAAGAGTCACCTCCAGTAACTGATACTCCCACCAAAGACTTAAAAATCATATACAGGAAGAGTACTAAGCCTAGTCCCAAGGTAAACCTAAGCAAGGATTCATCTCAAGAACATATTAGCACAAGTAGAGAGACACTTTCTTCCTCACAAGAAGGTGATCAGGCTACACTTTCTCCTACCACCTCGACAGCTTCACATGATCAGCAACAAGTTATTCAAACCAGGACATCTACCATAAAGGAGAAAGAAAAGAGCATATTTTATATATTCAAGGAGATTAAATTGAAAAATGAAGATTTGAAGATCGATACTTATAATCAGTTTTGGAACCAGACTTCCAGTTCTCAAAGTAGACTGTTGACAGCCTTTGACTCTGAGAAATGAAAAATGCAGATGACTTTTCTCCAAGCATAGATCCCACATCCCAAGGCAAGAAAATATTACAAAAAGAATTCGTTTTAATTTGATATAAAGGACATACATCCCATTGATCAAATGGAGATGCACAGACAATTTGGTCAAATGATTTCATCTACACTCACTAACACTGCTATGATTTTGTCCAAATTGCAAGTTTCTTTAGCTAATGTTCCATTGCAATTGAAGATGGAGAAAGTCTCTTCACTTTCTAAAGACACAAGAATCAAAGCTTTGGAGCATCTAGTAATCAAAGTAGGATATGATCCTTCAAATATCAATGTTGCAGAAGAGATCATAAGAAAGAAGAATACTGACATAGCAGCATTGAGAAAATAGTTGAAATTGCCAGCCGCAGAAGATCCTCTAGCCAAAGGCATTGAAGAAATAGAGTCACAGAAGACAGACATGATGAAGATCGTCATGGAGCAAAATTTAAAGTTGAAACAAATGGAAATAGAGATGGAGAAAATAATCAAAGAAAAGGAGCAAGCTACCAGAATGTCCATTGTCCCTTTGAAAGTTATACCTCTTACAATAGTTCCTACATCTACATCTTCTATAATAAACACAGGGAGTACTATAGATCAACTGGCTAGTGCAGTGGAGAATATGTCTCTTCAAATAGAATAAATTAAAAGATTGCAAGCTCAAGTTAATATTCTGCAAAACTAGAAACCAAAGACTGAGACTTTCGATGCAGCAGAGTTACAGAGAGCTCATAAGCAGATAGAAAGATGGTAGAAGTCTGCAAGTGAATCCTTCATTGGCCACACACTGGGTCAAGTTAAGGAAATTATATGGACCAATATTATTGAAGCCATGGATGAAATCTGGCCATGTATTTAGATTATATTTGAGCATAAATAATTGATTGAGAAAGCTAATGAGGTCGTTTCCACTATTAACAATGAGTTGGGAGATATGTCTGCAATAGCCAACAACATCATCAAGTCTCTAAATTCCAAAAATAGATATGAGTTGGATGATTTTGGAGTAGATGACAGGACAGAGACAGTCTTGGAAGGGAAGAAAGTTCTTACAAAGAAAAATTTGATTGTGTAACTCCAAGAAAAATGTCACAGTTTGGAAATAGCAGTCAATAGGTTTTTCGGCAAAATAAAGGCATTAACAAAGAGGGGCTTGCCTTATTTATTTGTAATTAATGAAAAATTGATGAACAAAGAAGATTATATGAGGAAGATTAAAGACATTACAAGGGACACTAATAGATTTTCCCACATTAAAGGTGCTATGACAAGGAGAGATTTTTTCGAAGTTATCAACAACGATATTTTCATTCAGCATGAGATAAAGCATATTTTCATGGTAAAGCCCACATTTGCTCGATATATTGAGGTATATGAGATCTACCATAAGGCAACAAAAATTACCATCCCAGATGAAGATCAGTGGGATAAACTGTGCGAATTTCAAGATTAAATAAAAGATCAGCTACATTCATCGCAACACCCAAATCGTGGCAACTCAGCAATTGTTCTCCGCAAAAAGAGTGCCAGACATCCAGATCACTTCACCAAATTCACCTCTTTTGGTCACATTAGTAATTCTCTTATTTTGTAGTTAATAATAGATTGCCATGTCGATGCAGCATTCATTGTAATCCTTTTGGAAATTTAGTTTAAATACTTCATTCATTCGAAGTATTGAGGGTTGGTTCTTGATCATTGTAATTTTTCTTGTTTAGCATTGTACTTTTTCCACGATGTTGGAGCATCATTAATACAAATAATTTCACGGGATTCTCATGCTGAAATTTACTGGTGATGTTTTTGCTATTGTAATATTTGTTTCCATTGTTTTTCTCTACACCATAATCATATGAAAATCTAATTGTAAAACAGGAAATTTGAAAAATAAGATTTGTTAATTGAACAAGTTATTTGGACTTTTTTACAATCTGCATGTTTTCCTTCTAAAGTCTGATTGAAAAATTCTTAAATGCTTTTCAATCATTACTGAAAACACCTCTTCTTCATTCCATCATTCACTTTAAAGATCCAGTAAATGTAACTAGCTTGCCATGATATTACTCTTTTAAACATATTGATGCAACATCCAACTTTATTTGACTCCATAGCCAAATGGAAAGAAAATAATTTAATCAAATCAACCAACCAAACCAAACAACCAAATTCAGGGTCTTGGTTCTTCAAGGAGTATTAATTCATCATGCAGATTGCCTTGGCCTTTTTCACTTACCTCATGACTATAAATGGTCCCCTCTATAACTTATCAGTCGAACACAACATAAGATTCAACATAATCACAATTTTTCGAGTTGGGAAGGATAGTTATCTCGTGAGATTAATATTTTCAGAGCATGATTTTCCATCTCTGGTGTTGCTCTGCTGCCAGCAGACCTGGACAGTACCCTGGCAAAGTCACACAGGAACACAACATTGCTCCACTGCCAGCAACCCTGGACAGTACCCCAACGAAGTTTCTTTCTTCACCTCTTTGCATAGGAAGCCTTTCTCTTCTTTTGCCTTTATCTTTTTATTTAAATAGAATTGTGCATTGGGACTTATTTATTTTTGAGGCACAATACAGATCCAAACTTATTGAGAGAAAAAAATGTTGTTCCTTCAGAGAAACATATAAAGACTTCTGATTTAGGTTTGCTCGTGTAGGTTTTTCCCCTTCTCCACTTCTACTAGTTGGATAAGTTTGAGAACACCAAAGAAGAAAAACCGAGTATAGGCATGAGGTTTCCGGACTAGACATAGGTTCATAGTTGTGTTATCCTCCATAATATCCCAAGGCTGAGAAAGGAGATTAATGGATGTAACCTCATACCACTTAGGGTTTAACAATGAGCCCTGCCAAACCAAAGAGGGCTATCTCTATGACCTCACAGCCAATGATGACTGGAGTGGGAAAATATGTTAGCCTAGGTATGTTTATCTCTAGTGTTTTGCAGATTTATGATTTTTCGGATTAGGAGTGAAAATCAGGGAACTAGGTCGAAAAATCAAAGGTTTCAGATGCAAGAGATATAAAGAAGCAGGGTAGGTATGCCTTTGTGATACTTTGGGGTTTTTTCAATGTAGTGTAGGGTGGAAAAGAAAAGATCAAAATGAGCATGGCAAGAATGAATTCATTTATCAGAATATAGGTGACATATACATGAAGTTCCTAACAAAACAGAGCTTAAAATTAAGAATTACGTTTAAAACCTTTTAGGAAAATCACTGAAAATCATAGACATGGAAAGAAGATGGATTTATCATTCATATAAAACTATAACAGAAAGAAAACATTATCACAAACTCACAACACAGTAATTCCTAAATAATAGCTGCATCTGTCCTTTGATTTTTTGCAAAAGTGATGAAGTACAAGCTCCAATAGTTCTACTCACTGATGTCCAACCCTTTATCTGACTAAAAACTAGATACATATAGACAAAATAACCATTTCCCCTCTCTCAGGGTCGAATCCTTCAGCTTAGGAACTGATTACATGAAGTTCTTAACAAAACCCTAATGTATAGGGAGGTTAAAGAAAATCCTCCTTTTAAACTATGTCTGAACTTCTCCTCATAAATGAGGCCTAAATTTACATGAAAATTACTCGAACAAGCTTAATTACCTCCTATTACATCATTTCAACCCATTAAAGAAGAATTACATAACAAAAAGTCAAACTAGACCGAGCAAATTGAGAAACAGAAGTTCCGGGCAAAAACGTAGCGAATTTCACTGAAAATGCAACATGCGTGGATAAAATGTAGCATGCTTCTTGTGAGTGACTTTTGGAGGGGTTCCCATGCTCCAAATTCATATCATGATATCTCATTGGAAATATTTATCTATCTAGTACACCATAGAGTCCTCAAGCACTGAAAAAGACTGATTCTAGCCCTCCAAAACTCAATTTTCCCACAGCTACTCCAAAAACGTAGCATGTTGCTCAAAAATAGGGTAGAAAGGTGTTTTTCAAGCACTTTTGGACTTTTTTACCTGCCATAGTATGTTGTAGTGGAAGTCCAGTTTGCTAGGATTGATGTAGAGGTCAAAAGGTATCCAGAACACTAATCCATTTGTGAAATAGAGGCCCCCAACAAAAACATAGCATGGGCCACACTACCTTTTCTAACCAAAACCTACTAAAAATTGAAAAAATGCCCAAAAACTCAAAAATTTTCCAAAATTGCTCAAACATTTCTCCATTGACCCTCTGAAAGATAAGTCAAACTATCAAGGATGCATCAACAAGCAATTCCAAGTTATCCTTCTTCTTGAGCTTCTTTAGGGTTTTCTTGAGTTTTTCCTTCATGCTCTTAACCCTAATTTGACAAATCTTGTTCTAGGTCTAGTAATTCCTAGCCATGTGCCTTTGCAATTTGGTGGCCCTGTTGGCCCTTTCCAGGAGTTTCTCCAAGTGGCAATTAACATTATCCAGCAAATATTCCCTATATTTCTCATAATCTTGTGCAATGGATTTGTTCATGTCCTACTGCTCCAAAGGTGTAGATGGTTCACTTATTTGGTGTCCTTTCTTCTTCATGCCCTTGGTTCTAGGCCTCTTTGGATTGACTTGAACCTCGGTATCCTCCGTTTTTCTAAATCGATGATTTTCTTACCTTTGCCTGCCTCATCCTCTACACCTATTGGCTTATTGGGCCCTGACCCAGGTTCGAAAGAGTTATTAGCTAAACAAATCCCACAACTACCGGCCCTTTCGGCAATAGCCTAAAAAGTGTGGACTGAGGTCTCACCTGAGGTAGTAGGGGAGGGTGTTGGAACTAGGTTTCCACACCCTTGGGATGTCTTGATGTGGTCTGGAGGGGTCGCGAACCGTTCTGTGGCCTCGCACCACTTTGCTTCTGTGTAGATCAGAAACAAGGCACTTCCTTAATAGTTATTATTTATGAGTTATAGATCAAATCTATTCCTTGTAGTCTTTAAGCAACCATTTAATAGAGATAACCAATACGCGCACCGAGAAATGTTATAGTTTTGCATAAATTCAGAACATAAGCATAACACATAGTTCGAAACAGATATATAAACCAAAGAGTAACCAGAACCACAATGTTTCAGAGCCCAGACAGTATTTCAAAACCAACTTATCTTTATTAATAGTCCTGATTCAGGAAAATTGACTTCTTGCCCTACACACATAGCTGCAAGGGTCCATGCACATAGCTACAGACTCTATCATGCCTCTGCGCACACAACTACAGAGCCTCTATCCAACTCCTAACACTTTACGACCCGAACACATAGACTCAAAGCACAGTTACTTTCAAAAACCCATAATGCCATTCTTGTTGGGATCACGATTGCCATTACACCAAAACTCGCAGGTGTTAGTAAACGGACGCATCGCCAGAGTTAACAGATCCTCGAGAGGCGGTTAGTCCATGTCACAAAACACACGGGGAGTGCTGGATTATCCAATGCCCAACAATCTCCCCCCCAACGTGAGTCGGGTGTGATTCGAACTCAAGATCTTTGGCTCTGATACCACTTGTTGGGATCACAATTTCCGTTACACCAAAACCTGCAGGTGTTAGTAAACGGACGCATCGCCAGAGTTAACAGATCCTCGAGAGGCGGCTAGTCCATGTCACGAAACACATGGGGAGCGCTGGATTATCCAATGCCCAACAATTCTCCAACTCAAAACTGACTTCTACCCTTAGAGCCTCACTCTATTTATACCTTCCCTTGGTCCGCAGACCATGGGCAGGCCAAATTACTTCCTATTATTCTATATTATTTTTTTTGGCAGACAACCCTTTGACTCGACCTATAACATTTCACACTCCATGCATTTTATAGATTTACAATATTATTATCCTAACTTATAGGCTTTAAGCCCCAAAAACATTATGTGGGGCCTCTGCTACCCAACAGGCCCCCAACACAATCATCGTGACTCGTCCCAAGTCACTCGTCGGTGCGGCGATGCGCATTGCCTCGGCTTTGCAGTCCACCATCCCTATGAGTGACGCACTTCATTCTGTTGCTCCCTCTTTGACTCCTGCAACTCTTCTTCTTGATCCTACTCCATTGCCTCCACTAATTTGCGCAACCGATGATGCTCATTTTGCTCTACTCGATTCACACAAAGCACCCCCTCTTAGGATTTTAGCTCAAGCTGGGGTACTGCATACAGGACCACTTCATACCAACACAACCAATTTCCAATTTCATATTTGCTATACGCATTGTCTGCTGCAGCTTGTGTTGCAAGTTTGCAAGACCATTGTTGGTGTCCATGAGATCCCAATCTTTAAGGTGCATCAGAGACAACTTGTTAACTACAATTCCATCATTTGTCTTCGTATTTACAGCCTTTCCCTTATCTTTTATGGTTCGCCAACCCACCCATGGGTTAGGTAGCGGCATCCGGACCAGTTCTACTTCATGTTTAAAATTTTCTGGCACATCCCCTACCGTCGATGATGAAATCTGCACGGTGCTCGCAGTCGTCAACACCATACTATTCAAAAAGTCCTGCATCCCCTTTGGCCATATCACAACCCTCGGGCTTACTCCTTGAGGATAGATAACAAATAGTTCCATAGCGGCGGGAAGACAAAATAACTTACTTTTCTCAGAAGTGAAACTCGTTCAGTGGATGCCCCCTATGACTTATAAGTGTTTCTAAATTCAAATTCATTGGTTCCATCTTTTTCTGGTGCCATAACGTTAAGCCTGCAGTAGATCGTTCTATATCTAGCTCGTACCCTGTCTCTTAATTGCCCACCACCCATGCCCTTTTGCCATAACTCAAACATCTTGTCATGAATAGTGTTAGCAACGATCACCTATTTACTTGTCCATGCAGCGGTGCAGCCCCTTCTACGCAACCACAACCTTATACCAATTCTGCGCGTTCCTTGATTGTCGCGCAGCTCCCCCACAGACTACTTTAACGTCCTGCACTCTCTTTCAACTACCTGGATCAGTGAGACTGTGTTGTAGTTAGTTAGTTAGGTGGTTGGCCCACCCGTGTAGAGCTTCAGGTACTGCCATTTACTCTGCCTGCGAAAGGCTCCCCATTCAACTTGGCAAGCTGGACCGTGCCTCCATCTGTGATTCTTTGACTACATAGGGTCCCAACCAATGCATTTGGAGTTTTCCAGGGAATTTCTTGAACTTGCTGTCGTATAGTAATACTAGATTGTTCTCTTTGAACATGCGCATCTTGATATGGTGATCATGCCAAGCTTTTTCTCGCTCCTTCTGTACTTGCTGATGGAATCTTGCCAAAAATCGCTCCTCCTCAAGTTCCTCTAGTTGCACGATCCTTTCTTCCAAAGCGCTACGGTTTGACATTCCTGTTGCCACTGCTATTCGTAAACTAGGGACAATGTATTCCATTGGCATGATAGCTTCCTTGCCATAACTAACCAAAATGGTGTCTGGCCCGTCAAATTCTTACACATTATTCGGTATGCCCATAGCATAGCAGATATGCGCAAATCCCAATCGTTTCGTTGCGCATGACATACCTTGGTCAACATTGTCTCCAAAATTTTGTTAAACACTTCAACAGTCCCATTTGCTTGCAGATGGTATAGCGTGCTCTATTGATGGTATATCTAACATTCCTTAGTGAGCGCGCTGATAGTTGCATTTAGGAAATGCTTTCCACAGCCACTCATTAGAATTTTGGGGCATCCAAATCGTGTTAACACATTCTCGAACAAGAATTTTGTAGTTGTAGTGGCTGTGCAATCTTTAACCGACAGTGCTTCCGCCCATTGGGTCAAGTATTCTATCACCATGATGATATAGCGCACCCCCGTCTTTCCTGGAGGTGTGATAGGCCCCACAAAATCGATCACCCATTTCTCAAACGGTTGCAACGTCATCTGTGGCTTGAGCAATATTTCATCCCTCTACAATGGTTTTCCAATCCATTGACATACGTCGCAGGCCTGACAGTACGCTTTCAAGTCTTGATGTAGAGTTGGCCATCATAGTCTGGCACAAAGAATATTTTGTGCTGTGACGTGGCCCACATAATGTCCTCCAACAATACCCTCATGTGCTTTAGCCAAGATTTGTACTCAGTCGAATTCAGGTACATATTTGCGTAATATTTCATCATTGCCCATTTTGTAGAGGTTCCCTGCAATAACAATAAGGTCCACTGTGTGTATCACCAATTCTTTCTTTTTCTAAATAGAATATCCCAGTGGCACGGTTCATGTGGTTAAGAAGTGGATTATATCCTCAAAATGGTCATCTGTGATGCGCACTACATACAGTTGTGCATCCAGTAGTCCTTCCTCTAAATTTGTGGGTTCTTCGCCGTTCTCAATACGGGATAGGTGATCTGGGCCTGTGTTTAGACGTCCCGGTTTTACGACGACTTTAGAGTCATATTCGTGAAATAATAGCAACCACCGACAAATGCGCCCCCCCAACACAGGCTTATTCACTAGGTATTTTAGCGCAGAGTGGTCAATATACATCTTAAAGTGTCCTCCGAGCAGGAAGTGGCGATATTTCTAGAGCACGTATACTAGTGCCAATCCCTCGCACTTAGTAGTGGAGTAATTCTTCTCAGCTTTTGACAATCGTTGACTTGCGAATGCGATCAGGTGATCAATTCCCTCCGCTCCTTCTTGAGTGAGTACCTCACCCAATGAGATACACGAGGCATCAACATGCACGTGAAATTCAATGTCCCATTTCGGAAAGACCAATATAAGGGCTGATGCCATCTTTTCCTTGAGTGTTTCTAGACTTTTTTTACATTCCTCATTCCAGCAATAAGTAGCATCCATTTTCAACAACTGTTCAATTGGTGTCGTGATCTGTGCATATCTTTTTATGAACTTCAAATAGTAAACAATGTGTCCTAGTGTGGCGCGTAGTTGTTTGACACTTTGCGGCGCTTGCAGATTGAGTATGACAACAATCTTTGCCGGATCCACCATCAGACCTTGCTTATAGACTGCATGGCCAAGCAAGTTCCCGAAGGGAACGAGGAAAGTAAACTTCTTTAGGTTTAGCACAATCTGGTGCCATTAGCAAGTATCCAATATTCATCGTAAGCTCGCGGAATGTTTCTTAACCAGCCCAAATACGGTCCAATCATCAAGATATACCTCTAAGAACTTGTGTATAAATTCCTTGAATGCAGCTACCACAACTCGTGAGAATATCGCCGACGCATTATTTAGTCCAAAGGGCATCACCATATACTAAAAATAGCCCCATTTGGTGGCGAAAGTTGTTTTACTCCTATCTTCTGGCGCGATATTGATTTGGTGGTACCCCAAGAAACCATCCATGAAGGAGTATGCTTCCTTTCCACCCACATTTTCCAGTATCTCGTCTGTAAATGGCGTCAGAAATGGATCGTTAACACATGCATCATTAAGCTTCCTGAGATCCACATAGATGCGAATTTCACCTTTTTGTTTTTCCTCCTGCACAACCATAGGACTTACCCAGCCGGACTCCTCCACTGGTACAATTATTCCTACTGCAAGCATCTTGTCCAACTCTTCGCGGACCTTTGCTTTGTATTTTGGATTCAACCGGTAAGGCTGCTGCTTAACTGGCTTCGCATCCGGCTTCAGGTTTATCTTCATCATTCCCAAGTCACCGAGGATCCCTTTAAAATCAGTGATTTTAGTCAGGAATAAATCTTGATACTCTCGTAGTAATTCGATGACCTTTTCCACCGTGGCATCGTCCCAATAGTCCCCAAGTGTTGCATACTTCAGCTCTGTTGGGTTGTGTTATATTCTTTCCATGACTAGCCCACATAGTTAATCGAGGGGTTAGAGGGGGGGTAGAGCCTCCCTTCGTTGCACCAATTCTGTGGGTGGGGGGGGGGTAGGTCACAGGGGGTTTGAGGCGTAGCCGTAACCCCACTTTATAGGGTTTGGGGCAACGCCCCAGAAAATTTTGGTTTTGGACCCTATGTTAGGTTGGGCGGACCCAACTATGGTTTTGTGCATGATTTTTGCACATCTTTTTGGACGCGATGGTTTTTAGTCCATGGTATTGGATGTTGGCATTATGAGATAAGTGTTGTCCTTGATGGCAAACCACACAGATGACAAATTATAATGCAAGAGGTCAGCAGCAAGGAATTGATGATCAGTCTACAAGAATGGAGTCATGATTATATATACGCAGGTTCATTGTGACAAAGCCACGTATACATGCGGGTTATACGTTGAAAAAGCGCATATATGTTGGGGATCATACTTTTGGTCCATGGTAGTTAGTCCTTGGGACTTGAACCTATGGTTTTGGACCATGGTACCTCATCAGATGTGTTGATCCCTAGTATTGGGTGCATGGTATTGGTTTGTTATGGTTTTGGACCATGGTATTGAGCAAGGCCTAAGACTATAAAAGGAGAAGAAGATCATTAGGCAATGTATGGAGAAATTCTTGAATATCTGATGAAGGATGAGATCCAGTATGCAGGTAATGGGTTGCTTGATCTAATCTAAGGAGGGATCTCACAAGTTGATGGAGAACAAGATCTAAGGATAGATCGGGATCAAATGGTTTGAAATGAACTATCTCTATATGATTGATTATGCTTGTTCTAGATTTGGATACTGACGCATGTAATGTTCTGAACTGGGTATAACTTAAGTTTGAGATAGCTGCAAGTCTTGATTGAATATTTATAGATATATACGCAGGTCGGTTTTGGTAAAAGCGCGTATGTACGCGGGTTTGGTTTGTCCAAATAGCGTACACCATTTAAGCTATGATTTTGATGATACAGTTGGTTCTGAATATTGTTGCAGAGTTCAGTGTTCTGCTCTGTGTTCTGGTGACTGTTTTTGTTGACAGGGTTTCAGTATTGGGTTTTGATGTTGCTAAGTGTTTGTGAGCTTCAATGATATTGGATGAAATGTGGCCTTCAAATTATAGTGTTGTGCTTCAGTGTATCCAGTCTAAAAATTGATGAAACGTGGTACCTGGAGGAAGGAAGAAAAGGTTGTAGCCTTCTGTAGGCCAGCACCTACGTACTAGTATCTTGGCTAGTGAAAGAGCTAAAGAGGGGGTTGTAGCTCCCTTCCAGGAGAGACTGGAAAACGAGAGAGAGTTGTAGCTCTCTGCAGGTTGCAGCCTGCATACTGGTAAAGGACTGCACCAGTACATTGTAAAAGAAGTT
>APFE031439424.1:216986-267378 GCA_000404065.3 Pinus taeda
TTCTCCCTGGTTGACAGGGAGTGTTAAAATTGGCAACCAGGGCAAAACTTCATGTGGGTCATCTTATTCATGGCTGATAATATTTTTATTAGATTCCTCTCGTCGAGGGGTGTAGGATTGATATAAAGATCATCCGATTCCGATAAGTATTCATGGAGATATGAATTTATTTTGATTATGGAATTATTATCAAGCCGACCTACAACTCATGTAGGCTCAGAAGCCAACAGTCACATCTATTCAAACACCAACGTTGTGTATAAATATAAGAGGACTTTTCCTCATTTGCACTCACTCATCTCATCACATCTCTCTCTCTCTCTCTACTGCGCAGAAATGAGTCTCTTCTCTACTGCGCAGAAATGGGTCTCTCTCTCTCACACGTGAAGCTGGAAGTTGTTGAATTTGAAGCTGCAATTGCAGAAGTAAAGATTGACCTGCGTGGCCTACAAGATCTCCTCTTTGGAATTGTGTTGTAGGTTCATCTGAACCTCCTCTGAAAGCCATAACTTTTGGTGGTGGAATGAAGTCAATCCAACGAACGGTTTGCAAGATATCGACTGCCCTAGTTTGAAGCCAGAAACTACTGAAACTGAAGCTGCAACTGCAAAAGTAAAGATTGACCTGCGTGGCCTAGAAGATCTCCTCATTTGAACTGTGTTGTAGGTTCATCTGAACCTCCTCTGGAAACCGCAACTTTTGGTGGTGGAATGAAGTCAATCCGACGGTCAGTTTGTGAGATATCGTCTGCCCTAGTTTGATAATGAAACCGCTAATGCTGATGCTACTAATCTAGGGTTTGCTACTGCTGATATGAATCAGATTTATTTTACTATTTCTCTCTGCTGAATTAATGAAGATAAAAGAACATTTGATCAAAGGGTTTCCCCACACATTGTGGGGTTTGTCCCTGGCTAGCCGCCACATCTTGTGTCTCTTGTCTTGGCTTGTTTTCTGTCGATCGTTTAATGTTCTATCTGCACTTTACTTTATGTACATGTGATTGCTACTCTGTGGAATATAATAAGAAAAAGAAGTAAACTGTTATAAGCATAGAACATACCATAACTTAACAATTGTTGTATATGTATTCCTCAGTTGAGCCAATATCCTAGGATGGGAGCCCAAGTACATTCAAAATAATTTATTAATGTGTAAAAATTTCTACTATTGCAGCAACTAGAAATTAATAATCTAACTAGTTAATTGTTAAGTAGTTTATTTGCCACGACAAACAACGAATAAAATCACAACTACAATTTCTTCACAAAAATGATGCGAAAAATAAAATGATGGAAATTGAGAAATGCTAGCACACGCACAACAAGATTATGACACCGTTATTTTTGGACAATTGTCCTCGAACAAACCCAATGTGGGAAAACCGGTGCAACAATTAAGGGTTTTATTATTAAGCAACAACAGAAATTCTGAGTACAACAAAATAGACGCCAAACTGGCGATCTTATCTTAGAGAAATACTAGCAGAAATATCCGAGGGAATTTACCTTCCTCCACAAGCAATCTCAGCGTAGTCTGGGCTCAAAAACTGACTCCCGGAATGATCTGCGCAGGCCCGGTGCAGTCCCTTGTACGCTCAACCCAAAACTCCCTCTAAATCAAACGTCCTAACTATCTCGGCCCTTGGAAGTGATACGCTTGGCCTACTGGGTATTTTCCCAGACACCAGCAACTGAATCGACCTCTTCCTCGGGTGAATCAATCTGCCTTCTTGAGGCTCCTACACAGCCTCCTTGAGAAATAATGCAACCTCCTCTCCTGACTCTTCCAAAACTGGAACTCCTCAGGAATTCTGCTACTTTGCCCCCTCTGCCACCTGTTACACGATCACTGGCTCGATCTCACTGTTGAATCATCTGCCACTGGGAAATCCAATTGCCTTGATCACTGAGTATCTGCACTAGTGTGTTCTCCATCTACCCATCTACCTCTTCTTATAATCTCTAGTTAAGACTTCAACGACCACGATTAAATCTTAATTGATGGTTGAGATTATCTCTAAGTTGATATGTGTGAGTTTCTAGAGAATTCTCACTTTTCTCAATTAATTCCTATTAATTAACCAGTTTTCCTAAGTTAGACTTAGGAAAAAATTAAATGACGATCAATTAATTTAATTGAACTATCTCTAGGTGGAATTTTCAAAAATGATTTCTAGGTTTTGGAGAACTCGTGTGTTTTAGCCTCTCCATAAAGTTTGAGACCAGAACATCATCCGATGCTACAAAACTAACAGATTGGGCAGAAATTTGTGTGTCATATGTGACTGAGATTGGCTGTGTAATTTTGCTTCCACTGAATATTTTGTTAGGAACCTTGTTGTGTGTTTATTTAATAAGTTTTATGTTAGGAATTAAAGGCCAGGTGCTAGGTTCAAAAACTAACAACATGGACATGTGGTAGATGTCATATGCGACTACCATGCCATTGATTGCAAGAGTTTCCCTACTTCTATTGTATATTTCTTGTTCATCAACAATATTGGTCATATATCTTTCCAATCTACAACACTCCAAAGCTTTCTCCTCACAAAAAATGTTTCTAAATTTGAATTTTCGAATGGCATAATTCTTGCCATCAAGCTTGTGTGAGATTGGCAATATAACATTTTGAATAATTCCTATTATATCTTTTAAGTATCTTCGCTAATTTTCTTATACTTTTAAGTTCAAACAAAATCTATAGCAACAAGCTTTTAGCACTTCATTGTAATTGTCGTTAGACCCTCAATGGTGTTCACGAACCATAGCAGCTTTTCTATCATCCAATTCTTCTCTCAACCTAACTTGTAGTGTTCTCCATCCCATTGTCAAATGCTAATGGGGGACTACTACTCTCCCTTCCACATGGCTAGATTTACCCTGCACCCTCACAACTACTCTGATAACAGTGTAAAAATTCAAAGCAATGATAAACGAAAAAGAGAGAATGTGATATGAAGGTTCCCCAAATTGAATTGTCTCAGTCCTTTACAATATCAAATATATTTATAGGATCAATTTGTAACTAAATTGGAGACCACAGATAAATAGATATTCTGCTTTTCATGAATCTAACATAAAATAATAATTTAATCAAAAATAAAATCTCACATTAGGAGCATTAAAAGTAACGTTGTGCTAAAATAGCTGCTTAAAACTAGTCGTTAGTTTTAAAGCTCATCACGTATATAACTGTGTCCTAATTAATTGGAGTTCATGCAAATTGTGTGGATACATTATTTCCTCGAGATTGCAAGCACTACATCTTCTCAATTAACTTTCTATACTTTACTTCAAGATAAGGATGCTTTAGACACTGATGTAGCACCACTGACATGGCAACTAATATAGAAGAATGGAAACCAATTTCTAACATCATTGCAGGCCAATGTTCTCAGACTCTTTAAGACTTGGTTGGCCTGTGACTCAGGGAAGACTCAGCATCTCTTTTCAGACCTTTCAGGATCTGCAAAGAGAAAAAATACTGAAAATACAGTCTGGTGAGTTTCGGAGGAGTCTGGACACTGGAGAGTGGGGAGTATGACAGAAGATTCTCCAGGAGTTACTTATCCCAGTGGTTACTTGCCAAGACTCATCCAGACTCAGGAGCCGAAAATGAGTCTGACAACACTGGTGCAGGCCATGTTGTACGTTACTGGGATATCCTACTATTAATTAGTATGGCTTGCAATGAATGGATGAGTACAAACAGCCTTTCAATAAATATTACAAGTACTATCTGATGTATAGTATAGCTGTAGTATGGTTGTCATTTGATGAATTTTAAGGCTGCCATCTAGTGTGTAGCACAGTTGGCATTCAATGCCTAGTGCAGCTGCTAATTGATGAATGGAGTTCCTACTACTAAATGAGCAATAAGGCCTCAACAGTAACAAGTAATACAGCTTCCATTTGTTACTAATGTTCTCTCCCCTTTTACATTGGATTTTTATGCAGCCATTAACCACTAGTCATTAACACTAGACAACAAATAAACATTTTATTTCGTTTCAATTATTCCCTTCTTTAGACTTATCAAACTCTGTTTGAATTGCTTACCACCTTTGTCATTAACCAATAATACTTGCTCCAAATATCACTTATAAAAATTTTAGTTTTGCATATCCACTCATTTTATGTTCAAGGTCACAGTTTTCTGCCCACGAAGAAACTTCCTGTGGCTTATGACACATTGGACACAACAGATATTTGAATTTTTCCGCAAAGTGACTGACGCAATATCCTGTATGAAATTTAACCAACAAAAAATATAAAATCAAGGAAAAAAGTACATTAAGATATAAATTACTGACATGTACATACATGCTTCTTCTATCTGATCTTAGCTGGCCCCTTTTTACAAGATCCGACACAGAACCACGTCCACTATCACCAGACTGACTAGCCATGTATCTTTTTACTGCAATCACCATAAATACAACAACCATACCCAATCCTACTGCAAACTTCACAGGAATGTCTCTGTTCAGCTGTTTCCATAAGATAGCCAAACAAACAAGGCCAACATATGAATTAGAAATTTTCATGACTGATTAAAATGAAGACAGCAACCCATTCCTAGTAGACATTTTGTATACAATGAATATACACCAAATTGACACATACAAAACCAGAAAGTCAAACACATCTGCAACTCCTTAAGCCCATAAGTCAATCACCTATTGTAGAAAATGTAACTCTTGGCCTCGAATGAGGCCATGTAAAGCAAAATCCCATTTTAAAAGATAATTTTAAGTTTTATACATGAAGAAACTAATTAAAAAGACAAATAAACTGCATTGAAAAGGCAAATTGTTCTATTGCAAAAGAAACTAAATGAATTAGTAATTAATGAAATCCTAATTAATAGACTCGACTAGGAACACTGGGACTCACCTAAGACTTTGACAATAAATTTCACCCTAGCTTTGGGGTCTACGCTGGAGGGAAAAAACTCTTCCAATTAGCTGTGTTTAGAAACACAGGTAGGTGAGGTTAAAACACCTCCTAAGATGAAATCTGTCACCAAAATTATGGGCTTACCTAGGTTGTTACATAATTACACGGTCTCACTAGCATCATTTTCATTACAATTTGCAGAAATTGGATTTACAATGGCTGATGATTCTGATCTTTGAGAAATTTTGCACAACTGCTTCCTTGGACTTGTGGCAAAATGGGTGCAACAAGACTCACTAAGAGGGTGGAAAATATTTGTAATCACCTCGAGTCTATTATTCAATTTTCTGGCAAAATTGAAGTAAAATTAGCAAGAAATTGTCAAAAATTGAAATGAGAGAAAAAAAATTAATTACTCTCCAACTGGAAAAATCATCAAAAAATTATTGAGGCTATTTTTCAAAGGAAAAAATTCAAGTCAAACTCAAAAGCCTCAATTCCAAGGCAGAATGTCCCAGTTCAAAAATTCGTTGGACCCAAGAAGCCTAGAAGGCTATTTGCCTAGCAAATCGAATTTTTTGGACCAATTAGTCAATTATTTTGCACAAGTAATGACAATTCTATTTTTGAAGATTCTCCAAAGGACCAGATGCACCTAGAAGTTCAATTTCTCAAGGGGTTGAAATTTTTGGAGATTTGTGCAACACTTATCAAGGGATAAAATTATTTTGGCATGGATCAAGCTTTGGATCAAGTCAAACTAGTCGTTTTCCCACTTGGAGGGGTCTAGAACTTTCATTTTTACTATATGAGGAGGCCTAAGGCTCCTCATTTGTAAGATGGTCCTGATGTACTAAGCTAAGCTCTGCTGGTTATTTTTCTGGAATAAAATCAAGTGTCTTTGGGGTTTCAATTCAAGATGTCTCTCTCTCAATGATTTATGGTATGTGCCGAATGTTTTTAATACTAAGTGTTTTCTATAGAAGATTGTTGTTTCATTGCCAGTGGTTGGATTATCTATTTGCACAAGTATCTTGCATTAGGTATGGGCTAGAGTAAACACTCTAAATCTAGTAGATCTAGCAGGTATCTCTAGATCCCTGGATTTCTTGTGTGAATCAAACCTCTATGATCTAACAATCTATCTTTTGAGTGTGTAGAGATCTTCAAGTGATTCAGCCCTTGGGAAACCCCCAAGTACATAGACTTTGAGGAGACTACATCTTGTTTGGCTTCTCAGCTTATCTAACAATTTATGGTGCAAGGTTTTGGACAGTGCGTTAATTAGAAATTATTTATTTCACTTATTTTCTAAGTCAACTTGTGCTATAAAACTTTATTTGCTTAATAGAGCTAATATTTTCTTGTAAATATTGTGGATAATTTGTGAATAAATCTACTAACCCTTGTATTTTAAGTGCTCATTGTGTACATACTTTTTGGGTTATTTAGATCTTGGGATTGGTTCTATGTATCTAACTTGCATGTGCCATAGCTTAAGGATTCAAGGATAAATTTAAAACTTGAGGGCTTAAGCCCTCACCTAGCCTAGACGGCTAGGGTTTGGGCACTTAGTCACTTGAGGAGGAGAAGTCCAAATATTTGAAGGAGAGAGTTCAACTTGTGAGGCTGGATTTGTGGTCTAGAGACCTTAATCTACCATACCCAGGTCCTAGAATTTCAACACTTCAGCTTTTGGAGGGAGTCGCTAGCCCTAAAGGGCCTAATTCACTACATAATACATCTGAAGTTTTGTGCAGCGGAATTTTTGTGATTATAGTCATTGATATGAGCCTAGATCTAACGTGTGCACTTGTGAAGGGCTAGTCGCAGGGCCTTGAGCCTATCTTGGCTTGGTGGCAGGCCTATTTGGCTTCTCTAGGGAGGGTCGCAAGGGTTTGAAGGGCTACAACTTGGTCACGCTACTTCATATCTTGAATCTAAACCTTTGTTGTCGACATTAGACCATCATTGCAAGGAATTTCAAGTGATTTTTTAGCACTACATTGTAATTATAATTTCTCTAATCTCTAGGGCTTGTAGATCTTGGTTTTGTGGCTAATCTCTTTCTTGCAGGACTAGCGTTCACCTGGATAAGGGTTTTAAAGGTTGGTCTTCTATTGTTACATCATCTCTAGCGTTCCTAGCCCTGGCCGCAAGGCCTAGGGTCACTAATTCACCTAGCCACAAGCTCAAAGAAGCATATTAGGCCTGGCTACAAGCTTTTGAAGGCTTAATTCACCATCAAAGTGATTCTAGGGTTGACACATTGGTGTTTGCAGGTGCTTAGAGTGTTTTTCTTACTCATTTAAAGGCTAAACGTCATAATCTTGAGCTTGAACATCAACAGCCATCCAAAGAGGCTCGCAGACCTAAGAGGCCTTATTTGCCCTAGTCATGAAGGTTTCAAGGTTTGATTGCATTATATCAGAGGCTAACTTTGTGGTTGCAGGTGTTTGAAGAAGTCTCATTGCATCTTTGAAGCCTATACATTGATCTTGAGTCACTTAACTTGGCATCTCAATCATTGGAGGTAAGCCTCTAGGCCTTGCGGGTTTGTTTACTCCTATCACCATCCATTTGTTTATTGTCATAACATCTCTAGATTTGAAGTAAAGCATAGCAGTGGCACAATCACACATAAACTAACCATAATAAGCCTAAGAACCATAAAAATATCACACATAAATTTGAGAGGCTTAAGCATATTTGCTTTAGGTATATTCCTTGTGATGTTGGTACTGATTCTTGTGAAAAATCCTTGAAATACAGCAACTGGAATTAATTCTCCTAACTGATTATTCAATATATTAAGTTTATGATAAATATTGAATTAATCACACTGCAATTTCTTCACAAATTAAAAGTAAACGTTGCAGAAATAAAAATGTTGGAAACTGAGAAATGCTAGCACACACATAAAATATGACATTGTTATTTTTGGACAAATGTCCCCGAAAAAACCCAATGTAGGAAAACCAGTGCAGCAGTGAGGGTTTTTATTATTATGTAGCAACAGAATTTCTGAGTAGAATAAAATGTCGCCACACAAGCGACTCTATCTAAGAGAAATACTGGCAAAAACATCTGAAGGAATTTTACCCTCGCTCCAAGCAATCTTGACTCATTCTGGCCTCTGAAAAGTTAGTTGTCCAAACCCTATACGCAGACCCTCTCACGCTCAACCCGGAATTGCTTCCAATCAAGCCATCCTCGCTGTTGTTGACTAGGAAAATCTTTCAAACACTCTGGAAAATCTTCCCGGCCTCTGGAACTGAAAACAACCTTCCTTTCAGCCAAATCGACTGCCTATCTTGAGGCTCTACGCAACCCCTACACAGCCTCCTGGAGAATAATTTCAACCTCCTCTTTCTAACTCTCTGGAACCAGAAACTCCTCCGGAATACTACTATGTTACTCCTCTGCCACTTGCTACTCACCCAATGGCTCGACCTCCACTGTTGAATCACTCCTGCTATTGGGAATTCAAACTGCCTAGCCAACTGAGTATCTGCATTGGTGTGTTCTCCATCTACCTATCGAC
Source organism: Pinus taeda (assembly GCA_000404065.3). Taxonomy (NCBI): domain Eukaryota; kingdom Viridiplantae; phylum Streptophyta; class Pinopsida; order Pinales; family Pinaceae; genus Pinus; species Pinus taeda. The sequence continues at coordinate 225,432 of APFE031439424.1, forward strand.
CTCTTCTTATAATCTCCAATTGGGACTTCAACGACCAAGATTAAAACTTAATCAATGGTTGAGATCATCTCCAAGTCGATCTGTGTAAGTTTCTAGAGAATTCTCACCTTTCTCAATTAATTACTATTAGTTAACCATTTTTACTAAGTTAGACTAATAAAATTTTAAATTATGGTCAATTAATTTAATTGAGCGATCTCTAGGTGGAATTTCAATAAACGATTTTTGGCTTTCGGTGAACTCATGTGTTTTAGCCTCTCCACAAATTCTCAAGACAAGAACACCATCTGATGCTACAAAAACTTACACTCCCTCTTAGCGAGAACACAATCACCCTTTACTGATTATCCATGGAATTAGATCAGGTTATCACACTAACTCCATTACAGCTGGTTATACTTATCACTAGTACGAGCTTAACTAGGTAAAGCTAACTCATTACAGCTCAAGTTATCATAGTAGAAAGGTACGTGCTTGTAATATGATGTTTGTATTACGATTCACATACGTGTATACAGTTTAATTGAATGGTGTTAATTCATCAATCTCACCAATATGGACCTCAGGACCTCATTTATAGTTGATTCAATGGACTCGGCTTCTCTATTACGGATATAGCTTGTTCCATAATCTATGTAGTTCTCTAAGTAATGTACACTAGTATCACTTAAAGTTGGATATGTCTAAATCTCTTAACACATAGCTTGAATCCCATGTAGTTCAACCTTGCAATATCATAATCCATATAAGTATGTGCATAAGAAATACCCTAAGTTGAATAGAGATGTGATAAGAGTCATATACATGTAACAGCTTAACCATAACTAATACAGGTACTATGTAAGCTCCTTGTATCTCATATGTCAAAACACAAGTAAATCCCAAGAATCACTTCTATTACCATAAGTTGATAGGTATGAATATGGTATGATCACAGCAGTATGAGTTCCAGCTTCTTGAAAGGGATAGATCATGAAATGTGTATATAAAGGGCATATATTAAGTGAAATAAGCATGTCATATATAACTAATATGGAACCAATGTAAGTTGTAAGTGATATATTGAACCTTATGTATTATGTGTAATTAATCATATAGGTCAGATTGTATTACACGACTTTCACTGTAATTACCTAATATTGGTACAGCTATAATACAGAGAAGAGTGTAATCTCCTCATAACCATAACTAAGCTATCGAAATAAGCAGTGCTTACTATCATATTTAGTGTATAGGTTGTTTATACCAGTACATATCACATGCTCGTATTGATTACTAGGATTCCCAGCTTAAGTACAGTATAAGCATTACTCATAACGTGTGTAATTGATTATGGATAAACACATAAGGTTAAGCTATGCACCACATATAAGCTTATCACATTGTTATGACATGAAAGCTGTGAAGCAAGACCATGGAAACTTATGAGCTTATATCAAGTAATCAGATAGGTGCAAAGTATATACATGGGTTTCATTACCTTATCATACGTAACTAGTAGAGATAATGGTATTAGTACTGTCCTGTTCATTAAGCCGACATAACAAGGGTAACATAACACCTGTATGGGCTTATCATATGTATTAGTCCATATTCAAGGATTACATCTATTTGTATTAGTATCAATAAACAGGTGATTCACTATATACCCTTATTAGGATGATACAAGGGAATTACTTCATGTTAAATAGCTTACATGTTGAAAAGGGTGATCCTGTTGATTAAGCTGATAGTTACTCATTATATAAAATACGTGGAATAAGCATGAAAAGGGTGATGCTTATATCAAGCCGCTTTATTAGACACATATTGATTATGCTTATATCATGTATTCAATGATCTGTATATTAGTAATAAACAGTGATATGAGTCATATAGATATCTATGAGCTCTAAGCTTATGTTAAATACAGTTACTCTTGCTTATATATTAGTAATATACATGTATTAAGCTGATGGGTATAGATTAGGGTAATTACGTATTATAACACTGAAACCCATGTAACACGTGATAGTAGAACTAAAGCCATGTATACAAGAGCTTAACCTGTGACCAATAGTATTCAAGCTTATACTAGGTTAATACAATGGAGTTCAAGCATGTTCTATATTACAGCTAATAGGTAAACACGCAAAGCTTTGTCAACTTGACCCTATTCAAATTGCTATTGATTATGCCTGTATCATAATTATGGAAACAGCATGGTTCTCACATACCTATTGTTTCAATATACATATACCATTCCAGCTTAATATGAGCTTATAAACAAGTGTAATAGTACCAAAGAGCTTCTTATATTGAGATTACCTTGTTCCTAGGAGTTGAACGTGTTGCAAGCTTTATATTCATTACTATAAATACGGTCATTATACACTGGTAAGCTAATCATGTTCCTTCTATTGTTACATATTGATAGCACTTGTTTCTATTGAATACGATAGACTAAGCAGAGTCATAACTAATATGATACTATATTACCCATACATGACAGTACTTGTATGAATACCATATATGACCTGTTCCAATTCCATGTATAAGCTCTATAGGGTTTTTTATTACTACATATCCCTAATATCTTATATTCATATGGAACCAATATGACCCTTATTACGAGCTTAGATTCCCATTACTTCCACTATTCTATGATATTCTATTATGTATACAATGTACTAACATAATATCGTACACTCTGTTAACTTATTATGAAGATGAAGAGCATAATGGATATGATACTAGAGATATCATAACTAAGGATCACAGGTGATAGTTTGATTAGAGAATAAGTTGTGAAACACAATGACTAGTACTAACATGATGTGTGGAATTGAACCCCTTTAGTTTTATACAGGTTGATAGTAAGCTGCTTTGATGCTGATGAGCTAAGATACTGGAATGAGTCACCTTATTGATACTATGATTTCCATGGAAGCTGATTAAGGTGTGAATACAGCATGACCTTTACATACAAGGTTTCATGAACTGGTAGGAGTAAGCTTGGTTTCTACATTGAATGGAAATCACTATGCTTGGTTTCTACATTGACTGGTAATCACTATGCTTGGTTTATCATTACATGGTAACACATTTGAACAGTACTATGTTTCCCATAAAGTGGATTTCATATTATAGGAAATTAATACAATGGTAATAGCTTGATATACATAATGGGCTACAGTATGGGTTATAAGCTTTCCATATTCAATACTAGGTTAAGCTCTTGTATCAGTGTGACGTATTATTCATAATGAATACATTGAGTTATACTAGCACAACCTATGTTCTGTACATGATATACTGTGGATTCCCTGTATTCACACTAGTTAATACCGTTAATCTAAGCTATCAAGTGAGCTAATTCGGTTGATTAGTAGGAGTACTAGACTAGTAATGCCATTGATATGTAACTAGCTATAAGTGGAATCATACGTATTATACAATAGCAATGGTTATGGATAGAACGTATGGGCATATCACCTGTATCAACCTTAACTGCTCATATTGGTACATGTATCATACCAATGACTCTTGGAATAAAGTATGAACAAAGGGACACATACATGCAATGGCTTTCATAATATACAACGAGGATGAGACCTATTCTATCATAAGCTTTGTAACTAATACGGAATCACTGTGCCGCTTATTTTACACATAGAGTAATGGCCTTACTTCTACCTTAGCTGGTAGATCAACAAGGTGTATACATAGAGTGGAATCAGATAGGTGATCTCAATAAAGCTCCATAGTTACAGCAAGAGACTCCTTGTCACTCCATATTCAACACTTATTAGTAATGGTAATGAATGGTGTTTACATAATAGCTAGTATAAGTATGTTATGCTTTATCAACCTATTCAAGCTAATGGTAATGCAAGTAAAGCTCGTGTCTTTACCTATTCTATTAACTATGATATGAAATAAGTTACCATATGTTACTATGTGATCTCAATACCAGTAATCACGTATTCAATTATACCAATAGAGATCGAAGCTGTTATAACCACAACATTATAAGGATAAGTGTCAACATAATCAAGCTCTACATAATAGTGGTGTCAAAACTCTTACTACTGATCAGAATCCATGTACTTACAATTTACAAATTAGTCATTAAATGATATCGTAATCTTCCACATAACTAATCTATACTAGTTGTTACAGGTAAGCTTATGATTAGTCATACATATTAGGTATAATCAAGCTCTATATTGTTCTTAGCTAGATGGAGTACTGAGCTTTTTTGTTACTTACGTGATTAGCATTGGTATGGGCATATCAAGCTTAGTAAGCATCATTGGTGGTTTCATTCCCTTAGTAATCACAGGAATTAAGGGTAATAATACTAGTTGTAATTACTGATCTTTGTATTACGCATACATGATTGGATTGTACTAACCTTATCATAACCAATTCCACAGTATCAGTGCCATAACAAAGGAACATTACTAATCATAGGATTCAGTGTTACTAGCTCATTGGAACAGCATGATAACATAGAGTATACTAGTGATTCCAGAGAGCTTACTCAAACCAAGATAATAAGCTTGCATATCCTTATTATCACAGTACAATAACCATAAGTATTTAACTCATAGAAGCTCTATTAAAACAAGTAGTATAACTAAGGAATCAATGGGAATAACTCTATAAGATAAGTAATCAAGCTTATTCATCATGCCAACCCGAGTCACACTTAACCCATATGTAATCAATAGTGATAACAGCCTAATGAAAGGGGTTCTACTTATTACTAGTAGTTGAGCTAACACCCTTTGTTTAGTTTACCATATTACAAGGATATGTGTTATAAGCTTACTAGGTAACTTGGAGTTATGCTAGTTTCATTCATTATGTCAACATCATACTATGATTCACTCTATTATACTGTATTAGTAGTATCACCATTGTAACTGATATGTGAATAAGCTACAAGGTTACTATAAGGTATACGTATTGATTGCTTGAATAGTACCACTTGTATGATTAAGCTTAGTAAGGTTTGATCCCTACTTGTTACAATATGTGAGACCTTATACATATCTCATATTGAACAGCACTTCTCATTATAGAAATAGCCACAAGTCAACCAATGAGTAGAACAGAGCTTATACGAACAAGTTAGCTAATCTAAGTGTAATCATAACCCTAATCAAGTAAGCTGGTTTCTACATAACATACAGCTTTGATTACTGATAGCTCGAGAAAGCAGGTAGTGTATATCATAGTAATTAGGGAAACATACTGTCCATAAGTGGTACAGAGTTAGCCAGTATGACTAGTAAGCTTTAATCAGGTGAAGTAATGGGAATAAGACTAATTTCTACCCTTGTACATAGATGAGGTGTTTATGAAGTAACAAGCCCATCTTTCAATAAGGTAGTCTATGATATGCTTATACATTAGGGACTTATGATTACTATTCATAATATGTAAGCACTCGTATTACATACAGTTATGTTCCTTAACTGACCATGTGTTCATTATGCTTAGATTAGTTATGAGTATAAGTAATGGAAATCATAGGTAGTTATAGAGCTTCGTATCACAGTATAGAGTTTGAAGTAAGCTTATACAAGTACTAATGTAAGTTAATGGTTGTACTTCATCATTAGGGATTATTAGGCATTCACTTATAACCATGCTTTAACACAGCTTAAGCAAGGGTAATCATACTAGTTTATGTACATAACTCTAATCGTGTTACTAGTAAGGGTCATTACTGCTATGTGGAATAGTTGTAACATGATGCTTCTAAGAGCTATATGAGTAATAGGCCTTGTTCAGGGATAGATGTACTGTGCCTTATAAGTATGACACCATTTATGAGTTGAATGGTGATAACAGTATTAGTAATACCATTATAATCAGTATAGATATGCTAGTAATCACTGGTACTCAGATCAAGAAGCTCGTGTACTCAATACAACAGTAGAATCACAGTACTATATGAATGAGATTGTATACAGTGTACTCATAGTATGTTGAATAAGAGAACCTAAGCCCTGTGATATCCATTGATTTGAATCACCACTTGTATCGTAATAAGTCCTATCGATTTCCCTTATTCATATTGCAGATTCATCGGGTTTTCTAGTCCTTTTACTCAGATGCAGTAATATAGGTCAAGTAATCCCATTGTATTCATAAGATGATGGCTATTATACTCATATATCCGCCTCGGTTTATCAGTGCCATTACTCGATTAACCATGTTCACATGAACTAAGGGGAATCATTGGAACGGCAACCTCAATGGCACCACTAATCATAACCAGTATATCATATTCGTTAGGGTAAGAACATGACCAAGCAGAGCACATATACCATAGTTATTCATATGATAGTGAAAACCATTACCCTTATTAACACTAAGCTAGATATAAGTACTATACAGATACCACCAATCTGCTTATTACTAGCATTCACCCTTATTGTTTATGTAATCATAGTAATTAAATTCACTATAATATCGTGAAGCTACTAGTCTGATCTCCATGTAAGCTGACGAGATAAGGTAATCAAGCATAGTTCAAAATCATGTGTTTCATATACAGTGGTTTCTACTAATCAAGAGCTCTATTGATACTAGCTTCTTCTTCATACCACTTGCTTATCACTTATTACTACACCTTGATTAGGGATATGATTACAACATCATCTAAGTTAAGCTATTAGAGTAAGCTTAAGCTTATAAGGCTAACATATATGTATACTGTAATCAAATGTTATACGAGCTGTAAGCTGAGTGATTAGAGAACATACTACTATTCCCATTATATTGAGAGCTCAAGTAAGGTGTTATAAGAGTTGTACTTCACACTATAGCCTTAGTATGGACATGGAATCATCATGCTTAATTAGGGTGCTTCTAATCCACTATGTTTATTGAGATTGGTTAACTAGTAATGACCATAAGTATTAGTGAGACTTATCACCTTGTTCATGGAAAAAAGAAGTAAGTCCAATGATTATGATAGCTTATCCTTAGCTTACAAGACAAAGAACTGGTATAGCTCTTCCTTAATATGAGATAGTGATACTAGTAGGCTTAAGGTATCAATCAAATCAAACACTATAAGCATATCCATAAGAAATGGGGTTTTTACTCTACATATAACATAGTACTAAGCTTGTTTACTCATTACATGCTCTTAGCTCTCATATCCAAAAGGCAGTTTAAAACTTATTGCCAACCCTTCGTCCAGGAAATAGGTGGCTGCTAGTCATTCATTATATATGTAAGTACACTTTGTCCATTGATAAACTTGATATTGGAACTTTTGTCTATTCTTTATACTGTGTTTGGCACTATGCAACTTCCCATGTTGCACCATCATTTGCACTATGCTCCTTGCCCGATGCGGACAAGCGAGTGACCCTCCTCAAATTCTATATAAACATAAGTAAACATGTATCTAGCTAGGTCTAGTGGTTGTAAGGTAAGAAAGCAAGGTCTATCTAAGCCATGTTGGGTAAGCGGGTATTAACTGTGGACTGTATGTTGTGTTGTGACCAACTTGTGCTTAGACCAGTATGTGGAATGTTGGCCATAGAAAAGCAAGTATAAACAGGGTGGTGAGATAACAGTTTGAATAGAGACACGTGAGCAGTAGGTAGCAGAGTTGATTTGGGAACAGTTGGGTGTGATTCGAATACGTTGATTTTATGGTCGTGGGCAGTGGGGAATAGAGGGCATTTGGTAACTATCAATTGTTGTAACTTCCGGCAGTAATGAATTGTGTGATTTGATAACTTCGAATCCCCGGCCAAATGTGTAGGCTTGAGATGAAGCCCCTAGGTCTTCTTGGTGGGTTGTTTCTCCAGGTTGCAAGAGAAAGGAGGTAGCAATAAAAGATATCAAGCATCAAGAGATCTAAGGTAGAGATAGAGAAGATATCATCAGGTGGGAAGCAAGAGAGAGATGATCAGCGGGTAGGTTAACTATGGAATTAAGGTTCACAGTGAACATTGTGTCTCGATCAGTCTCTTGCGTATGGTGGGTCGATGACTGGGTGTGTAGAGATGGGGTTTATGATCTAATTTGTGTGACCAATTCTAGCAATAAAGAAAAAAGAGCAACTATAATCGATTCAAGCAAGTAAGCATCTATCAATCAAAATCGCATGTTATGGGTGTATCAACGTCTATAAGCATCGATGTCTCAATCAAAGCACTGCATCCCATGGTCAAAACGTCCACCCGTATGGGTTCATTGCGTGCACAGCATCTTGTGGTTCGTTTCATAGTTAAAATCATTCATTCCCCCACCCTGTCCCAGGCACATAGTCGATTCGTAAAGCCTAATGTGCCAACCCATTATAGCAACACTCTCCTTCCTCTAGCCAAACGTCTAGCCTCCAGCCTGGTTCATCAAGCAGATTCCTTAGTCATAGTTTCAATCTAGCAGTTGTCTCGCCAAACAGCAGCATAACAGTTTAAACCAGCTTCGTCGGGCAGTTTCTTTCGTAAATCCTGGGTTGATTTGGATCAGCTCTCGAGTTCTTTTGACCAGCTTCAGGGGAGTTGCGTCAAGCTTTGCTGTTGTAGCAAACTATCTCTAGCCACTACCTCCATGTTAAAGCATCACAACCATACCCGAGTAAGAAGGCCCACATCACTAGCCAAGAGGAGAAATACCTCATCACTGACCGAGAGAAAGGAAGAAAGATGTCTGCCCTCGTTCCCAACAGATGAGAAAAGAGGAGATATCACTATACGATAGAGGAGAAGATGATCCCTGAGTCACCATCAAACCAGACCCTATTCAATCCATACCCCTTTCAACAGACCTCATTCACTAGAACCGAGAGAACCTCATTACCCATTGCCCAGTACCAGGAGGTTGACATAAGGAGGCGCATTTACGAGATGTCGGTACTCAATACTGGTTCTCGATGCTCGTACTAGATGCTTAATATAGGTCTCGAAAAAAAACTCTCTACACAAACTATACAAACTCTTTATCTAGACTCTAAATAGATCTCTCTACCGAGATACTTCTCTAACTCGGTCTAGATCTCTACAAAGAAATCATAGATATCTACTCTCTAGATCTATACAAAGAAAGGGACAAGCTTGCTAGAAGTTGCTTAGCTTACTATTGTTCTATAATAACGTATATAATGTTATCACTGCTTGTGATGTTAATGAAATGAGGCTAGCTAGGTGCATCTAGGAATTAATGAATGAATGAATGGCGAATGTTAGTGGCTTTAGAGGTTTGCTTACGATCCAAATAGAATTATGAAAGGAGGGGGAAAAGTAAGCACGCTACTAGCTGATTATGCACGGTTGGATAATTACCTATATAACACAATCAGTGAATCATTACTGCTTGAGTTACTTTCTTCGAGAGTTACTTGGTTGGATTGTTGCAGAAACCTAGGCTAGGATCAGAAAACGACTTGCTCGCTTGCTTAAACTTATCTCTATCTGCCTGACCTCTACCCTTCGCCCTATTCTAATCCGATGGCTATGATCCACAATAATTTGATGCCTCAAATATGATGTTGCCTCCTTTCTCTGCCTCTAATACGTTCTAGTACAATACCCCGCTGATACAATACATTCTCTCTCTCTAGTGCTGCACATTTGCCACAACACCATGTCTCCGCAACATCCTCCATACACGTTGTTAATATCTGACAACTATAGTTGCCTGCCACTGTCCAACAACCACTGCGCTAACCCTGATTCATCTGGCACTAACTGTAGTTGAACCCTGCTGCAGCATTTGTACTATTGTTGACAATGCACCATACATCCTGTACTTCTGCCAACTTTGCTTCTGCATTGCAACCCAACTAACATCCCTCTCACTATTGTTGTTGCTACTGCCACTGAGAAGCATCCAAAATACTGAAGACAAAAAAAAAAAAAAAAATAAATAAATAAATAAATAAAAAATTGTGTCTTTGTGTTGCAATTGTCTCTTGAGCACCTGACTACTACTAGCCTTTGCATTGTCCACTAAGAAATTTGCATTGTTGTTGATTATGTTACAGAGCCTCTTGCTCTATTATCAACACTACTCTACGCCCTTCAGCATCCGATTGCCACTAGTCTACAACTGTCACCCTAAAATCTGATTGCATCAACTAACATTGATCCTCCTGCGACTGAATCTGTGGGCCCCTATATCAAAGGTAATGATTCATGAGGAAACACCATCTGATGCTTGCCTCACTGAATCCTGCCCAAATCTCTACACAACTCTAGGACTAAAGCTCCATATCACCCCACCTCACTTCTAGAGGTATAGCTGCAAACATGGTGAAATCGTCCTCCAACTTGGAGGATAACCTGACTATCTCTGTGGACATTACTGCCTGATCCTACTTCTCCTGTTTGTCCTTCTTTCTTTGAGGACATTGAGTATTGTAGTGACTGAACTCACCACACTTGAAGCACTTGATCTTATATAGATCCTTCTTCTTGCTCTTCTTCTTCTCTCCCGGCGAGCCTTGTCCCTGACTAGGACCTTTTACTTTCCCCTTTGATGCAAGGGCCACATTGTCTTCCTCCTTCACACCTTTTGACCCCTTGCTGCTACCGTTGATGGAGCTCTTTACAAGAGATCACCTCATCTCTTCATGTTGCAGGTCTGACCACATCCTGTCCCACCATGGTAATGTATCTCATCCCAAAATGCCTTGGACGAAGATTTCCCATTCCCCTGAGACATTGTTCAGTGCCAAACGCACAAGCTCTGTAGTTTGAGGCGCTTCTCCTATGGTTGCAAGTTGATCCCGAATATCCTAAATTCTAGTGAAAAATGGATCAATGCCTTCACCCTTCTGCATCCTTGTGTTCTTCATCTTTTCTTTCAGGAACATCTTCAGTTGCTTGGAAGGATTCCTTATATAGCCCTGAGAGAGCATCCTACATTTCTTTGGCAGTGTTCTTGCCATATATATGTGAGACTATATGGTCCAAGACGCCATCTGGATCGTGTACTAAGCTCTCAATCTCTCTTGTATTCTTTTTTGAATTAATGCAAAAGTTTTTGGGGTTTCAACGTGCTATAGTGTTCCTCTTCATGAATTTATGGTAACATTGTTTTAATTTCTGCTTAATATTATGTGAAAACTATCAATCGATAGCTCTCTTAGAATAATCTGAATACAGATATCTTATTCAGTTTGTTGGATCTAGGGTAACATTTTTAATTTTGATTGAAGTAGCAGGTATCTCTATCTCTTCAAAATTTTATTGTTGTTTTATTTCTTGACTCCCTGCTCCAGCCCCTGGGTACTGACTCCCGTCTGCTCTCCTCCCGTTAGCTCTCCTCCCGTCCCGTCTGCTCTCTCTCTTGTCCCGTATGCTCTCTCCGTCCCGTCTGCTCCTCATCCCGTCTACTCTCCCAACTCCCTACTCCAGCCCCCGCGTCCCGACTCCCTACTCCAGCCCCCCGCGTCCCGACTCCCTACTCCAGCCCCCCGCGTCCCGACTCCCTGCTCCAACCCCGCGTCCCAACTCCTGCTTTGACTCCCTGCTCCGACGCCGCCAAACCCCGTCGCTGCTCCAGCCCTGCGTCCCTGCCATTTTTGCCAACCCCGTTAACTGCCGCCATCCCTATCGCCCCTGTCTCTGTCTGATCACCCTGTCCGCACAACAAAACCATGAACCCTGTCCATTTCGGCCCCGCGACACCCTTCTCGAATAGAATTGCAACACAGTGATAAGGGCTCGAAGCAACCACAGAAAGAAAATCCAATATTGTCACAGTCTTAACTTCGCTCAAATAACAGTCATGGTGAGATCACTGTTTGGGTTCATGTTTCCACGGTCATAGTGCTATCACAAAGGTGAAATCTCGGCTATCGAGGCAATCTTTCACAATGGGTGCCGGGAAACATTGTTTCTGATGATGAAGCGCAGCAACACAACAAGGACCCCGAGGAAGCCAAAACGCCACTGTCCAAAGATTTCAACAACAGAGGTCCACTGAAGTACTTACAGCAGTGCCACAATAAAGGTGATAATGTATACAGCCCCATCGATATTGCATTAGAAACAGATTTTGCTTTCTGGACATCCCAAATTGGACAAATTATGAGGAAAATGGAACACCTAGAGGCGGAAAATTGCGGGCTGCGAGCCGACATCGGCACTTTGTCAAACAAAGTTCTATCGATAGAGGGAGACAACGCATCTCTCAAAAAAACACTGCAGGAATACCGAGAACAAAGTGCGAGGCAAAATTCTAATGAGATTTTACAGGCGGAGATCAGAGATCTTAAAAGCAAACAGGAGGAAATTAGATCCCAACAAATGTCCTTTAAATAGGAAACGGAGTCGCATATCAGCACATGGACACAGGTGGTCAGAGGAAAGGATAAGGCCCCTCCGCTCATAGCAGTGGAGGAAGTAGTGCAGGCAAAGCTCGTGGAGGAAAGAACCCGACGATCAAGAGAATTAAATCTTAAGGTAAGAGGACTCCCTACACCTCCCCCCTTAGCGGACCCAATGGAACTAGGGAACAGGTTTCTATGCGACACTCTCGACATACCAGACATAACCTTGGACAAACCCTGGATAGGGCAGGACTCTACCCTCTTCCTCAGGTTTTGTGACTCCTCAGATAGACTTCAGGCACTCCAATCCAAGTGGAAGCTATTCTCTCTTCCGAATAAAGTGTTTTTGGATGAAGACCTCACAAGAGCTCAAGTCGCTGAATTGAAACAGGCCAAGGAACATGTTGCAGCAGCAAGACAGACAGGGAAATGAGTAGTGATTAGAAACCTTCGAGCAATTATACGGGACACCTTCCCCCCAGGATGGGCATCCCGTTCAGATAGCTCCAAATGATGGGCCCGAGCGAAGAGGAGGCGGGGCACGGGTCTCTCGGTTCACTGCTGGAATGACAATGGCTCCTTCTGGTCTTTACCAGGCCTACTATATGAATCCCTTAGCTGTAGACATCCTCCTAGTTACCGAGACTCATGTGAGCCCACTCCGACCTCTCCCCGACATTACAAGATACCAGTGGACCGCAGTTTGCAGACAGGAGACACAGAGTTCAGGAGGTGTCAAGGGATCAGGGGGTGTTGCTTGCCTCATCCGTGATAGCCTCAAGAGCAGAGTATCGGTGGTCGCGACCGATGAGTATGCCAAATTCATGTGGATTGAGATCATAGCCAGAACATCACCTTCGAGAGACATTTATGTCGCACTCTGTTAATTCCCACCTATCTTGTCTTCCTACGCTATTCACAATAGCTCAGACAGAGACCCTTTTACATACCTGTACTCTGACATCACCAAGTTTTCAGCAGTAGGGGACGTCATTCTCACGGGGGACTTCAATGCCCAGACCAAAGACCTCCAGGCTCCTATGCACGACCGGACAGAGGATATATTTTGCACTCGGGGGATTGACCCGACCATGATCGGCATGCACCGGACCTCCGAGGATCACTTGGGACCCACCACAGCCTATGGGAGATATCTACTACAGTTGAGAGAATCTCATGAGCTGGTAATTCTGAATGGCCTATCATGTTTCCCAGCCTCGCACTTCTTTACCTGCAGACCATTTGGAGGCGGAGCAAGTGTGGTTGACTACGCTATTGCAAACCCAGATCTCCTCCCTTACATCAAAAATTTCTCAATCACCCCCATCCCTCTCGCAAATCATGCACTTCTCTCATTCTCTCTGTAGTTTAGCCTCCTGAATCCATCTCCTACTCTTCCCCGCAGCCCTCCCAGAACCACCTTCCGATTTGAGGAGGGTGACCCTGATCTCTTCTCCTCTATCCTCAGACAGACACTCCCATCGGAGTCCCAATTCGCCTCTCTCAGCACTGCCAAGGACAAATACCAGTGCCTCTCATATGCAATCTGGGAAGCTGCGCTCCAATCCTTCCCCCATTCTACCCGTATCGTCACCACCTCCCGCAAATAGGGAAATTGTCCTATGAATAAATGGTATGACAAGGAATGCAAGTCTATGCATCAGGACCTCCAACACGCATTCCGGAACTCCTTACCAACATACCCAGACCTCTGTTCAGCCTACCGTCGCCTCCTTCGCCGCAAGAAGCGCCTTTTCATTGCCCATAGGAGACAAGTTCTTTCTACTCTCCTCCTTCGATCCCCTAAAGATTTCTGGGGGACCATCCTTTCCCAGCGCTCTCCTACCCCAGTCGACCTTGATCCTATTCCTACCTCAATGTTCTCTCACACCTCCCAACTGTATGACATTCCTAGGCAGCCTCTGATTCAGGTTACTTCCCCCCCACCTCCTGCCACCTTTTCTCTGACAAAGATATCAGTGAGGCAATATGGACAATGAATAGCAGCAGGGCAGCAAACGAAGAAGGCTTCCAGGCAGAATTCTTCAAGCATGGACTTCGCCCCCTAGTAGGATATCTGGTGGACCTTTTCAACCAGATGGTTCGGGATGGATTTCTAGATGGTTGGTCACACCACAATATCTACCTGATCCACAAGTCAGGGCCTACTTCCGACCCCAACAACTAGAGGACAATCATGGTTGGGCACACTTTCTCCAAGCTATATGCTACAACACTCCACAGGACACTCTCCCATTTCCTTGAGCAGAGACAACTCAGGGCCAAGGGCCAAGCAGGATTCCTCCCAGACCACCAGACGATCGACCACATCCTTACTCTTCGTGTGGTGATTGAGGAGGCTAGGCATCGATCCTCTAAAGTGTACTACTGCTTTGTAGACTTCCGGAAGGCCTTTGACTCAGTCCCGAGGGAAGATCTTTTCTAGAGGCTAAGAAAGATTGGCATTTCCTCGACTCTCCTGACAGCTATCATGCGCCTCTATGAGGTCGTCCTTGGTCGTCTCTGCACAGTCGGAGGAATGTCGGATTTCATCCGAAGCACCATTGCAGTCAAGCAAGGATGCCCCCTTTCTCCTACTTTATTTGGGATCTATATCGATGAGCTTGAGTCCTTCCTCCGAGAGCATATCCAGGATACAGATGGGTGTCTTCTTCACCAGGTCCTGATTTCAATCCTCCTTTTTGCAAACGATACTGCCCTTATTGCCTCCTCCCAAGAAGGCCTTCAGAGACAACTGGATGCTCTCGCAGTTTTTTGTGACTGTAGGCATCTAACTATGAACTTGGGTAAAACCAAAGTGATTATCTTCAATGGAGTCAAGAAAACCCCGGACTTCCACTTCCTATTTAAAGGAGAAGAGATCGAGATTGTCAGCACCTATACATATTTGGGAGTTCAGTTTTCAGGGCCTCGCTTCAGCCTGCGGCCAGCCCTTTAGCCTCGGATCAACAAATGGTATGGCTCCCTAGCCCTTCTAGAGAGGCAATGTTTCTAGCACCATTTCCAGGACATCTCATCCAAAATGAGTATCATGGACACTTTGATTCGCCCCACAGTGCTTTATGGCTCAGAGATTTGGGGTCCTTCTCTCCTAGAGTCAGATTGGGCTTCAGCAGAGCGGGGTCCAGACCCTCCTTTTGTGTCGTTTCATTAGGTGCAAGCAGACAGTTCCTCAGCATATCATTCTAGCAGAGTTCGGGGCTCAACCTTTCCGCCTAGAGGTGATATTCAAGTTAGTGTCGCTCTTGCACAGGCTCCGAGGCCTGGCAGACGCAAGGAAGGGTCGTGACAGATACCCATATTTAGCATATTGCTCCTCGGAGAACATTGTCTGAATGCAGACAGGTCGATCCAAATGTTGGTACACCAGTGTGACAGAGCTTTTGGAGGCTTCAGGAATCCAAATTGACCATCTCCCTCCTTTTCAGTACTCTCTAAATGCTCCAAGCCACCTCCTTCACAATTAGCAAGAGCTGAATAAAATCATCGAGGATATTTACAGACGATACATTCAGATTACATGGACCAATCCTCCCAATGGGTTGCGTCCAAAAATGGCCTTCTACAGGGAACATTGCCTAGAGATCAGGGATGGGCTCATCATCAAACCCCAGTATACGTTCCAGCATTGGATGCATGCCCTTACAATCCCCCTCGGGCAGCTCAAAGTTGGGTCTCATAGACTCCGGGTGGAGACAAATCACCACATCGATAGGGTAGATAGGATTTGCCAGCTCTATCACCTACAGGAGATAGAGACAGAGACAGACTTCATCTTCGGATGCCCTACTTACTACGAGATTCGAGGTCGTTTCCATTCTCTTCAGGTCTTCCCAGAGTTTGACCAGCTTCCTCAGATATGTTGATCTCAGATGCCTTGCACCTTATCTCTAGGAGGCCTTCAGATTTCGGGCCCACTTTCTTCAACCCCCCACCAAATCGGACACCACACAGAAGAACGGACTTCTTTAGGGCGCTACAATTAGCGTGGGGCACCAAAAGAACCATTGGCTGACCCATAAACACTGAGACCAGATCAATGCGGTCCAGGGAGGGCCGACCCACCAGATTGCACCAGCGCTCCAGGATTGGATCCACCCCTGGAAGGCGCCTTAGAACCTCCAGGCGACAGCAGCGACAGCCCAGTATGCCCACAGGACAGCAGACTTTGAAAAGCTTCTCTCAGTTTTCTTCTCTCAACCTTGAATGTTAGGAGTAGGAACTAGACAGGAGACTCCTTCCCTGCTTCTTCTTCTCCTTCTTCTTCTTCTCTTTCTTTGCTTCATCGCAGTGCTTTGTTTCGAAGCCAAGAGCTTCTAGCTTCTTAATTCACATTTACTTAGATTATAGATGTATTTTTTGCTTTTTATAAGAAATGTTAAAGGGGACCGTTTGGTCCACCGGCTTGGCATGTTGTAATCATTGTAACCGACAGTCCCGTTGACCTATTATGGTCATTTGTTGGACATTAATAAAATTATCATTATCATTATCCTTCAACTGATCGGCATCGATAGGTACTGACACAATATTCTCTGCACAAGTTTTCAACCCATGCTCATCTAACAGGAAGGACATCCTAGCCCTCCAGATGATATAGTTTGAGGCTCCCTCTAATCTGTCCTGATCTCTAAGCTCGGTTGTGGCCATTTCTGCACAAACTCGAACTAGGATGGAAATCTCCCTCTTTTGCTTGCTTGGCTGCTAGCTCTGCTATTCGCACTCCCTTATGGAGTAAGAAATATTGGATTTTTGAACTAGAAACCCTCTAAGAGAAATCTCCCTCTGTGTGTGCACTTTCTCTTCCTCCCGGCACCAATTTTACTCTAGCAACTTGCTGCAAAACCCTTTTGCGCCCAAACAAGAAATCTACTCAGCGAAAATACTGAGTTGTTGCTCCCTCTGCCTATTGGAATCGCTTTTCTGTACAAATTGAATTTTCTGCCACCCTACAACTGAAAATCGAACCCCTGTCCAACAATTCACACTGCTTGGCCAGGCACTGCGCAACCCCTGAGACTTTCATCCTACCGCTCCCTTTGAATAGCAAAATTTTCTCTCTTTCGCTTCTAAGCTTCTCGTTCGTCAAATATGCTCTAATGCCATGTCAAAAATCCTTGAAATGCAGCAACTGGAATTAATTCTCCTAACTGATTATTCAGTTTATTAATTTTCTAATTAATATCGAAATAATCACACTGCAACTTCTTCACAAATTAAAAATAAACGTTGTGGAAATAAAATGTTGGAAAATGAGAAATGCTAGCGCACATAAAATATGGCACCGTTATTTTTGGACAAATGTTCTACGAAAAGCCCAATGTGGGAAAATCGGTGCAACAATGAGGGTTTTTATTATTATGCATCAATAGAATTTATGAGTACAATAAAATGTCGCCAAACTGGTAATATTATCTAAGCGAAAAATTGGAAAAAAATATCAAAGGGAATTTTACCCTCGCTCCAAGCAATCCTGACTTAGTCTAACCTCTGAAAAGCTAGTCGTCCAAACCCTCTGCGCAGGCCCTGCATCACCTCTAGGTAGACCCTTTCACGCCCAGTCTGAAACTACTGTCAATCAAGTCGTCCTACCTACTGTTGATTGGGAAAATATCTCTCCAGAACTCTAGAAAATCTTCCTAGCCTCTAGAAGTGAAAAATGACCTTCCCTTCAGCCAAATTGAACTACCTATCTTGAGGCTCTACGCAACCCCTACTGAGCTTCCTGGAGAATAATCTCGGCCTACTCTTTCTGACTCTCCGAAACTGGAAACTCCTCTGAAATACTACTATGTTGCCCCTCTGCTACCTGTTACTCACCTACTGGCTCGATCTCCATTGTTGAATTAGTCTTGCTACTGGGAATTCGAACTACCTGGCAACCGAATATTTGCATTGGTGTGTTCTCCATCTACCCATCGACCGCTTCTTATAATCTCCAGTTGGGACTTCAACGGCCAAAATTAAAACATAATTGATGGCTGAGATCATCTTCAAGTCGATTCATGTGATTTTCTAGAGGATTCTACCTTTCTCAATTAATTACTATTAATTAACCATTTTTCCTAAATTAGACTTATGAAATTTTTAATTATGGTCAACTAATTTAATTAAGCCATCTCTAGGTGGGATTTTCAGAAATGATTTATGTGGTTTGGAGAACACCTGTGTTTTAGCCTCTCCACAAAGTCTCAAGACTAGAACACCATCCGATGCTACAAATACTAACAATTCTCCTGTGACAGTGGGTTGATATGGATGTGGCAGTGACATCTCTTAAAGCATTGGATGGTTGCATTGATTTGATCTTTTGTTGTGAAGATAGACTTGTCCCTTTGCATATTTTTCTCTAGTTGGGTTGTTAACTTTGTGTCCATCCTAGCTTGCATAATCATCATTAGGTTCTAGTTGCATCTCATTTGCATAAGTGTTTATTGCATTACATACTAGAAAGTCTTTTTGTTGTATATCATCTACTAATATCATTGTTAGCAATCTCATCTTATTGCTTATTTTTCAAAGGTTCTAAATTGCAAATCTAATAAGTGAAGGAAAGCTTGTAATAAACATTCACAAGTGATAAGAGGACATTGCTCTCATTGCCATAATCATCTCATTGTGCTTGTAAGATCTTGAACTTTCTTTTGTTCCTAATTGTTGCATTATAAGTAAGAGGAATTCTAATAAGCACATCCTTGCTTCATTGAATAATCTTGAAGTGCTTCATTTATTGCTATCGGAATCTTGTGATCTTGTGTTGAAGTGATATTTGAACATCTCATATTTTTATATTGGAGCATTTTACACCACAACTAGCAAACCAGAACTAGCATTTCTGGTTTGCTAGTTTTGGTGTTGAAACCATCACTCAGATTTCGGCATTGTGCTTCAAAGGAGAAAAAATAGCAAAGCTGGTGTAAGTTTTCGAAGTGTTATCAATTGATTTGAAGCTCTGATCTTGTGTATTGTTAAAATATCAGGCTGAGAGCAAAGGGGTGAATACCATCTATTTCCAAAGGGCAAAGCACAGTTCATTGGGTTGAGTTCCCTAGAAAAGGAGGGTCAAGTTTCTTCAACATTTTGTTAGCCGAGTTCTATTGAAAAAGGGGGCCAAGTTACTTGTGGGTTTGTTGACCAAGGGACTGAGTTTTCCCACTCAAAAAGAGGCTGACTTTGTTGTCTTAAGAAGGGACGAGCCACATCAATTTTCAGGGCTGAGCTCTGTTTTCTTTGCACAGGCTGAGTTGACACCATTCAGAGGTTGAGTTCCTATTGTGAGTGCATAACTATTTGCTGGAGATATCAGTCAAGGTTAAAAAAGGGCCTGTCTGGAAGGCTGCATAAGGTTTTCACCATATTCTCTGTCGCACGCGAGCATAACTTGCAGAGGTGACTTTGCCATTAGTTCCATAGATTGTGGGCCTGTTCTGGGCATATTTGCTAAGCCAACGCTCTTGTTTAGGGTTGTCACTCATCACCAAAAGAGAACTGATATACTGGGTCTGCATTACTGAAATTCACTCCAGGTTCCTAATTATTTCTGAGTACTGTATCTTTCGTTGACAAGCAGAATGTAGGGCAGTGTATTCTCAGATTTGTGATTATTATAATCGTGTTTATGTGGACTGATATAATTTTGGGTATATTAATGGTACCATGCCTTTGATTTAGAATGTTTGTTTGGCACTGTATATATCATTTCAAATGGAACATGTGAAGGAAACAACTACAGCAAAGTGTATGCCGACTGTTTGATAAAATACGACAGTGACCCAAAACAAATAAACTCAAAAAAAATTTGGGATTTTCAAGATATTCCTGAGAGGGTATCTTACATTCTTGTATTTTTCATGTATTTCATTAAATTATCTTACTTTATGATCTTGGAGTAGCCATGTGTACTGCCACAGGTTCTTTCCACTGATTATACTTATTAGTTATTAGTCCCATTGAACAACATTTTTGGTCACTAATTGAACAATAATAATATTGTCTTATCTTATCAATATAATGGTAGCCCGTGCTGAATTTCTTGCATTTTTTATCCTTTTTGCTGCCTGTTTCTCGCAAGCCAGAAATTTGCAGCTATTTCTTTGGAAATAGCTGAGCATTTCTTGAGAAACAGGATCTTTGTCCAGAAATGGGTAACGGAATGACAAGCCTCTTGTTCTAGTTTTCTCTTCAGTTGGCCCCCTCTGCTTTTTGCCATTGTCAAGCATAACCTGGAAAATACATTGTCTTCAAATTTTGATTTTCATTTGGAAAAATAAGTACAAAATCACCTTGAACAACATCCTGCTCCAACTGCAACATCTAACGAAGTATGCGATAGAGCATAATCCTCTTGTGGTATGCAGGTCAAACTTCATGCTGAGAAGGTTTGATCACACTGTACAGCTTAAGTAGTGTTTGAGTATTGAGGAATTGCTGCATGTACTGCCAAAAGAACCTTCGAGGAAAGGCCAAAAGACCACAAACCTTATTATAGAGGTAGAGGCCTGAAGAACCAACGTCAACCAATTCTCTCCTAAACCTAAACTGCCCATATGGCAAAGACATAAAAGTGAATACAAGAAATACAGACCGACTGGATTCTAACCTTTCCTCCAAATAGGCAGGAGGTCTAAAAAGGAGGTGAAAGGATTTGCTGGTTGAAAAAATCATAATCCTAGCAGTAAGAGATGTTCACTTGTTCCTTATCCTTTTCTTTAACTTTTATTATGCAGTTTAAAAACCTGAGTTTTCTTAAGCTCATGGGCATTCATACAGTTTGGATCATGCCAACCTTTTATTTGTACACTATAATTATATGGTCTCTGTAGATTGTTCCTCTATACACATTTTCAGATATGTTTAGTTCTATACTTGCAATCGCAAATGAGCTTTTGGTGGCATGTATTATCCCACCCTTCCAACTGTGATGTCACTTGGGGTATTGCTTACACTAAAAGCACTGAAGCGGAGGTGCTAGCAGCTTTCAAGGAATTCAGTTTCTCACTACTCATTCCCTTCAATAAGTAAACAGTACATTGGTGACTCCATTATCATCATCCGTGCACTCATGAATCAAGGACATTTGTCGATCCTCAGGATTTGTAAGATAACCTCTTAGGAATATCTCTATTTTGATACTAATTTTCTGAGTTTTGCTTGGTCTGGCCTTTGTGAGATTTTGTCAAACAGTTTAATGATATATAGTTGTAGGTGTATTTTTCATCATAAATCCCAAATAAAAAGACAGAATCACATCCACACTATGAAGTCACCTCAACTCAGCAAGTACATCTTGTATTAAGCTCAAAAAATTACATACCATAGATATAAATGCACTTCGGCAATAGAGGAATATTATAACCACAAAACACCAGCATACATATATATAGCAATAAAGAGTTGTAGCATTAAGTTTAGAGGACAAATCTGGACTGATATTATATGGATGACACTGATGTACAGTGCCATGCTTCAGCAGGGAATGATTGATGACATTAATGGCTCGAACAGGTATCTATAGGAGTAAACAGGTCCATCCATTTTATAGTGACTGGGCCTCCAAGAATACTACAAATCTGGTCCTTTACTCCTTGCTTAAACTCGGCCCATTCACTAATATAAATACTGATGCTCAGACTTGTGGTATGCAGCTAGCCAAAAAGGGGAGCTTTCACCTTGTTTGGACCACCACCAGCATGGAAAAACGCGGCCCAGATATGCCACCAAATACCCAAATGATTCGTCCCTCCTTCTACATCACTTCGTCCCAGAGAATAGGAGCAGAAATTGACCTCTGCGAATTTGGAAATGCACCAGCAACTAACTGTCTTTGACCCACAATAAAATATGACAACTCGTACTTTGTGCAACGGGGAAAAAC
Organism: Pinus taeda; assembly: GCA_000404065.3. NCBI lineage: Eukaryota > Viridiplantae > Streptophyta > Pinopsida > Pinales > Pinaceae > Pinus > Pinus taeda. The sequence continues at coordinate 247,622 of APFE031439424.1, forward strand.
GCATACTACAAGGACCACCAACTCACACCTCTTCTCTGTCTCAACTCAGCGTCTATAACAGACTACAGTAAACTCGTCCAGCAACGTAAGGAAGAAACTCAGCCTCTCTTCAACTGTAATCTTGGCCCCAGATTTGGCTTCAAACTTCCACCTCTAAAAAATATAGAACACACGAAATCAGAGGATAAAATCAACTAATAAAATCGTTACCTCCATTATCTTGCACAAATCTTCTTCTCCAGTTAAGCACAATGGCAAAATCCGAGCTCTCCAGCTAGCTAGGGTGCGTGGTCTCAACACTGAAACTAGCAATCTGCAAGTAGGGTTTCCAAAACCTAGACTCTTCTCCAAGAGCTCCCCAAAATTTCTTTTTCAAAGACTAGAATTAGGAGAAACTCTTCATTTTCCCCTCTTTATAATTTGTTCGCCATTTTTTCCACTTTTTTACTCTTTTATTTTTATAAAGTCACTTTAGTAGTTTTCTCACTTTATAAAATAAAAGTGACTTTTCATTAACCTAGTACATGACCCCCTTTTATCATTTTAGCATTTGTAATGTTTTTCCTAGGTGAATCATATTCCCTTAGTTAATTTTTCCTAGCCTTAGCCTACAAGAAAGGCTAGTGGAATTCCCCCATATGCCTCCTAAGCGGTTGTAGGGGCTTATGTTTTGCAGAACAACCAGATAATCGATATTCTACCTAGATTTACCAATTTAAATGCAGATGCATCACTGTATATCCTATTTGAAGTCAATCCTCACGCTGGCATTACTCCAAGCCTGCTTCTGCTACCAAACCAACCGATTCCTCCCAGCCTATCTAGAGGCAAACTATCTGGTTCCCAGATCCAAAACACTTTGGGATTGAAGTCCTTTGGCTCCCATGCCCAAAACTCCAGGAACAACATTCAATTCTCTCAATTTCCAGTTAAATCATGAACCCAAGGCTCGTCACTCCTCCTCCCTCCGACCACCTCCAAAATAATTTCCCCAAAACCCCCCTTCTACTTCTTTGTTTCCCTCCTTTCCTTAAATCACAGAGGTTCCTTCACCTCTATGTATTCTTTCACCGCCTTGTAGAAAAATATCATTTTTTTGTCAAATAGTGGTCTCATTTTTAGTGTTATAGTATTTAATTTTAAGGTTTGCATAAGATCCACCATCTCATCAAATTTTTTGCATTCAATTGTATCGAATGACATTATAATATAAGGTGAAGTCACTTTTAATTTTGATGGTTGGTGTTTTGATTTGATATAATAGTGTACAGTCATATAGTGTTTTAACATTATGATTTGAATATAATGTTTTAAATAATGTTTATTTTTATAACATATAAGATTTAATAATATAGTTTTGGATTTAGTTTATGTAATCAATTAAAAATATATTTTGGGTTATAAGCTTTGTTACACCGGAACCGCTCCCGAGAGGTGGGAAACCCATTCCAATTGTTCCTCCGCTCCCAGGAGCTTTGGCACTGTATGGGAACGTTACCTTTTCAACGGGAGCTGCAATGGGAGCTAGGGAAAGTTTTGGGAGCTTTGAAGATTGTTTTTTTTGGAGTTTCGGCGTTCCCTAGGGTTGGGGAATACAAAGCCTGTAGAGAAATATGATGAACTGCCCACAAAACATGAGCCTATGTTGAAACCTTTCTCAAGAAGAAAGGCCAAAGACATCGTTAACACCGATATCTTTAATTGAGAAACTGGAGCAATCTCTTAATGGGTTAAGAAAGCGTGTGGCACCTCGACGTAAGGGCGATATCTAGGATGTCATGCTGATGAGTATTTCTTTTTCTGTTTATGTATATATATCGCAAAAGATTGTGTGTGCATATTGTATGTGGCATTCAATGCTTAAACATTAGAGTTGCTTTGCTTTTTTCTCTTATAAATAACTAGAGAAACATATGTCAAATTGTTCCTTTGTATTTTTAAGCCAGATTGTTTCAAAGTTTGGTCATGTGTCAAAGAACTGATAATGAGCTTGACATTTTATATATATAAAAGGGAGAGAGACACCCAGAGAATATATTTATATATGAGAGATTATATATTTATTATTTATATATTTAAATTGATTTTAGTATTTGAATATTTTGATTCAATATTTATTTTTGATATTATATTAATTATAAATTAATATATATATTTTTTATTTTTATATTTTTAATTTTTTTATTCTATAATACTACCCTCCCAATTAGTCGTTTTCTTGTAAATTTTGGGAAATCTCTAGCCATTTCAGACACCCGTACCGAAGTTCCAACGTTGCCACGTTCTGAAAACTCATGCAACATAGGTTATAAGTGTATTTGTGTAATGCAGTATAGTTATATATACTAGGTAGTAAACCTATGTATAAACTCAATATATTCATTATATATCTTAATATATTTCTTCTATTTATGAGTTGGGTATTTAAATAGCACTTTTGATAATAAATTGAAAATTCACTTATCTTATACTTAGACATTCTGCATGAGTAATTAGTATATGTACTAGTGCAATGTATGTGATGCATGCATATGTAGCTATCATATGCATGCCTCGCATACATGCTAATATTGTCATGCTACTCATGATTCGAGATGGGTCGTTACAGCGGTTGGGGACATTACAGTCTTCCCTGCCCAAAATAGTTTGTCCTCAAGAAACTTCAACTCTGAATGTTTGAGCACCTGTTCACCTTCCCAAGTGGCATCTTCAACTAACAAGTCCTTCCACTTCACCAGGTACTCCTTCACGGTCCCACTCCTCAACTTTTGTTCCCTTGTCTCCAAAATTTCCTCCGGAACCGAGACCAGTTCCCCTTCTTCATCCAAGGGCGGATGCTTGTTAAAACTAACTACATGTTGCTCCAAAGCCTTTTGGAAGCAAGAGACATGGAAGACATTGTGAATTTTACACCCTTCTGGAAGCTCTAGCTTGTAGGCCACATCCTATATGGCCCATAGAATCTAGGCTTAAGTTTTCTGCCCCTTTCCTTTTGAGCAATGACTACCAGTAGGGTTGTAGATGAAGAAACACCATACCCCCCACCTCAAAGTTGTTGAAATATGTACCTAGGTTTAGTCTTCATAATGACGTGTAATCAATATTTTATGTATATGATGTAATAACAAAAATAAATTTATTATTATTGATCTTAAGGCATGGGCTTCATGCTCAAGGGAAAAAATATTTTTAGGTCAAGCTCCCATTGTGAGCTCTTAGGGTTGATCATTGTCATTAAAGGTCATTGTCATGTATGAGAGACATATTTGGGCATGTTACATATTTATTTGAGTCATTGTAAGAGTCAAAAGAACCTCCAAGGCCTTGTCACAAGTCCTCAACAAGTCAGCCTTCAAAATAAACTATAAGGAGATGTCGGCCTACGATAATGATAAGTCGGCCTAAATAACATGGAAAGGAGCCAATATATAGAGGACTCGACCTCACCCAAGACACAATCAATCAAGCATTGCAGAAGTTCCCCTTCTTCATCCAAGGGCGGAAGCTTGTTAAAATTAACTACATGCTGCTCCAAAGCCTTTTGGAGGCAAGAGACATGGAAGACATTGTGAATTTTACACCCTTCTAGAAGCTCTAGCTCGTAGGCCACATCCTATATAGCCCATAGAATCTAGGCTTAAGTTTTCTGCCCCTTTCCTTTTGAGCAATGACTACCAGTAGGGTTGTAGATGAAGAAACACCATACCCCCCACCCTCAAAGTTGTTGAAATATGTACCTAGGTTCAGTCTTCATAATGACATGTGTAATCATGATTTTATGTATTTGATGTGATAACAAAAATAAATTTATTATTATTGATCTTGAGGCATGGGTTTCATGCTAGGAGATGGCATCATAGAAGCATATGATTGAAGCAAAAGCTCGTGACATCATCATAAGAAGCATGAAAGATAGCTAAAATAGAATTCTATGGCAGTCACCTATAGAAGGATGTAGCTCTTGGTAAACCTCATTAAAAGCGTAAGTAGTATTTATGGGAAGAAGAAAGTCATCTATTATAGAGCTCATCATACATTATTCAAAAGGAGCATTTGCAGGATGAGGATGATCAAAATCCTCCATTGGAATCTTCATTGGAAGGTTCACGTACTGGAAGAAGCAAGTGTCTCGCCAAGAATTCCACCTTGCATGGGATTCATGGGATGATGGTATGATGTCAAAAGAAGTGAAGCAAGTCAAGGTGATTGAAGTTTTCTCAATCAAGGAAGTTGTTGAAGGAAAGTCTAGATGACCAAAAGGAAGAGATGCGGTATGTATGCTTGTATTTGATCAAATTGAGTCATGTCATATAGTTGCAGATAGCATGGATAAATGCTCTACCTCATGAGCATGATCAAGAGAAAAGGATCTCCCCTTTTGGAAGGATGCATAAAGGCATGGTTCACATATTGACTAGATGAAATCAACATAATAAGTCCTCATATGATCAAGAGAAAAGGATCTCCCCTTTTGGAAGGATGCATAAGGGCACGATTCACATATTGACTAGATGAAATCAACATAATAAGTCCTCATATGGAATATGAGGTGGTTGACAAAAATTGAAAGAACCATGGATGGAAGTTCCTGAGGAGCAATATGTGAAGAAAGTAAGGAGAGATCATGAAAGATGTAAAGAAATTAAGGAGAGATCGTGAAAGATGCAACTATAATCACATAGAAAAGGAAATCAACATCTAGAAAGATTGATCGTGACATCTCCATAGAAAAGACATGAAGACTCCGATGAAGTATGGAAAAAATATGACCCTTGACATTTAATATCTTTTTGAAGATGTGTCAATTTGAATGCAGGATGTTGATACAACAAGCAGATGTCATGATGTAAGACCATCACAAAGGTAATTTGATGTTCATTTTTTATTTTTGAATAATATCTAGATGGGCTAATACAGGGCTACCAAAGGAGGAGTTGTGGATGTCGCCTACAACTAGTACTCATGTGCTAAAATATCCTAAAGGAAACATGATGTGAAGAAGGTAGATGTATGAAGGAAAGCCAGATATGGACTAATGGATCACTTTCCAATGAAAGAAAGGATAACATGACTGACATGATTCATGAATGAAAGTGATGGATGGTCGATGCCCTACAAAGAAGTCCCAAAAGATGAAGACTCCATAAACAATGAAGATGAAATTCATGACATTGAAAGAGGAAGCCCTACAAAAAGTTGATTGTCCCATGATCTCCACCTACAAGAGTTGTTGGAAGCAAGTCCCTGGTTAAGAGGGAGCTTGGTCAAGTCCCTGGTTAAGAAAGAGCTTGGCTACATTCCTTTTATGGGAATGGGTATATTCTTTCATAGGAATGAGTATATCCTCCCTAGCTAAAAGGGAGAGGTAGACACACCATTCTTTTCTTCACTTGGGAAGAAAGAATGAAAGATTGGGTAAGCATCTGGCATCCGATACTCTTTGAGGATGTGGTAGGGCATCCAAGATAAGCATAGTCATAGAGGACCAATATTCTTCGAGGACTGGGAATCCAAGATAAGAATAGTCCTAGAGGGACATACCCTGAAAGAACTCGGGTAGGGTATGTTCCTTGAGAGACAATGTTGAAGATATCTATAAATCATTGGTCTCGCCATCATTGTGCTTTGATCTTGTGGAGAGATAGAATTGTTAGTCAAGGCCTTGCTATGTGACAAAGCTGGATGATATGATGTTATACAAATGGGTTACCAATCCAACTCTTCTTATGAGAATTCTTCAAATTGAGAATGTCCAAGTACCTTGTATGGATTATGAATACCTCCCTAGTTAAGAGGGAGTGTTGAAATATGTAACTAAGCTTGGTCTTCATAATAACATGTGTAATCATGATTTTATGTATTTGATGTAATAAGAAATATAAATTTATTATTATTGATCTTGAGGCATGGGTTTCATGCTCAAGGAAAATTTTATTTTTAGGTCAAGCTCCCATTGTGAGATCTTAAGGTTGGTCATTGAGTCATCAAGTCATTAAAATTCATTGTCATGTATGAGGGACCCATTTGGGCATGTTACATATTTATTTGAGTCATTGTAAGAGTCAAAAGACCCTCCAAGACCTTGTCACGAGTGCTCAACAAGTCGGCCTTCAAAAGAAGCTATAAGGAGATGTCGGCCTAGGATAATGATAAGTCGGCCTAAATAGCATGGAAAGGAGCCTATATAGAGGACTCGGACTCACTCAAGACACAATCAATCAAGCATCGCAGAAGTTCGATCAAGGGCCAAGAAAGAACCTCATACCCTAGTGAAGAAAGGAGAATGACAAAGAAAGAAAAATAGAATTGTTTAGGTATGTTTTGAGTCTTCCCTCTCACACGTGCGGAGTGTTGTTGGGACACACTTTCAGCTATAGAAGGACGAAATCATAGTCAGATCTAAAAAGTTTATTAAGGGTCAGAAAGCTTGGAAATGCATGCCGAGTTGTTGTAAGAAGAGTCTATATTCAAGCAAAGAAAAGAAGACAAGGATTTGTCCATCTTCTAGTAACCTAGGGTTTCTGCAATAGGGTTATATCAGATCTTGAAGGAAGTCGAGATAAGGATCAAGAAGGAAGCATAATTACAAGCCGGAGTCACTAGGAGAAGTGTGCAAGAAGAAACACCTCTTAAATCTGCTCCATCTAGCACACATGTGTAGCATCTTGGTAGTTACATGTAGGCCTAAGATTGCAGGTCTGTAATAGAAGGTCAAAATTCAAGAGAAGCCGGGAATAGTGGTATAAAAGTCAGTTTGACTATTGTTGACTTGAAGAAGAAGAAGAGTTTTTCCAAGGAAGCATTGTGACTTGCTCTTGGAGAGGTTCTTGGTCAAGCATCCCGATCTTGAATTTCATCAATTGAAGATTCCATAAGAAGAAGAATTTTGTGGGTTTTCCTCTCAAGATTGGAGAGGTTTTGGCCCCGGATGATCGCCTCTATCTTGTGTCCTTTGTCTCATTGTTATTTATGATTTGGTGGTTGTTTGATGATAAAGAACACTAATAATAACTAAAGAAAAAGATGAAGTCAGTCAAGTAAAGTAGAACTACATCACAAGCAATTATCAAGCAAAGAGAAATCACCTACACGTGTTGCCCCTAGATTTCTCAACAAAAGCTACACTCCACCCTATGCCTAACTGCCTAGACTTTTTTGTTGGTTCTGAGTCATTTGCAAGTTATCCAAGAGGACCTGTAGAATGCCCTGGCTCTCATGAACCCAATCTTTAGCTAAACGAGCCCAGCTAAATCCAAATATCCAGTCTGCAAAAGTTGGGGCATCGTATCCATACACTGCATGTAAAGGGACCATTCCCTTCAAGCAAAAGCAAAAAAAGTTAGGCACTCCATTCTGATTTATGTGGACCTATGCCTATAACTTCTCTTGGTGGCTACTTGTATTATGTAATCTTTGTGGATGATTTTTCTCACAAAACTTGGATTTTCTGTTTGAAAAACAAAAGTCAAGCATTTAACATGTTCAAAGACTTTAAAGCTATGGTAGAAAAACAAACTGGAAAACAAAACAAAATCTTCAGATCTGACAAAGGAGGAGAGTTCACTTCAAATGATTTCATTGACATCTGCAAAGAAGTTGGAATCAAGAAAGAGACCATTGTACCATATAACCCAGAACAAAATGGTGTAGCCGAAAGAAAGAACAGAACTATCATGGAAGCAATCAAAGTTATGTTGCATGATCAGAATCAACCAAAGTTTCTTTGCAGAGAAGCTGTTAACATTGTTGTCTATGTCCAAAATAGATCTCCACACTGAGCCTTAAACAACAAGACTTCTGAAGAAGTCTTCACTGGTGAAAATCCTGAAGTTGGGCATGTTACCGCTCAATCTAACAAGGTCCTAGAAGGGGTTCCTATAGAGCGACTACTAGGTCAAAGGGCAACAATGGAGCAATAGTCCATTGTCACCTCAACTAAAGCTCCCTACTCTTTACGGACTCTCACCGATGGGAGGAGTCCCAGTACGAGGGAAATCACTATGAATGGTAAGTCAATGATTGGATAGATAGTGATTTCAAGAGCCCATTCACAGGAGAGACTCAAATTATGGACTTGCTTGCTTTAGAAGCAAGGTGTGGGGCTCTCCAAGAAAGGCTCAAAGGAGACCTGGACCTAGGGAATAGAAATATTGCTTGATAGGAATACCCTAGACCTAGGATCACTAAGGGAAGAGTGTTTCTAGGTGGCCTTTGTGAAATAATGAATGATGAAAGGTTTGGGACCATAAAGAAGCCCAAGTGGACCCAAGCCAGGTCTAGGGGTTTTGGGTGAAACTTTAAACAAAAAACCTAGACCAGGCAAAAGAGGAAAAAAAGGATCAACGAAATTAGATTTTGTTTGATTTGTGATGCAATGACCCTTGATGAAGCCACTAACCAAGGGAACCTAGGGACAAGAACAAAGTTGGAGCTACGGCTTGGGATAACTCCAAATCTAGCTGTGGAAAATGCTTCAAAATTTATGAGGGCCTAGAGAACAGCCCAGCGCAGTTGTAGCCCAACTTGCTCTCAAAATGGATGGCTCAATTGAATTTTGCTTGATGCCCTAGGAGACCTATAGGGTTAGGGCTTAGAAAGGAGAAAAGGAGGTGAAAGAAATATTCGTTAAGGTGATCACCAAGGATAAGATCAATGCCTAGCCTATTGGGAGAATGGAGTCAATGTGCTTTCAATCTTTAGAGTATTTTTACCCAATCAAGGAGTCTTCTAACAACTTCGCATGGCCCTAAAGGCAACAACTAGGTCACCAAAAGATCTTATACTTCTTGTTGCAGCAATTTGATGACTTCTCAAGGCAATTATGGAGATAATGTACCCCTAGGAACATTCATTCACTATGCCCAAACATGTAACATGCAATTCCCTCACAAGATCAATAATTTGACTAATTCGCATTAAATTAGGGCAAAATTTCAGATTTAATGAGCAACAATTCCATACGTTATACATGTATATAATAAAGAGAGAAAAATAGATCATGAAAAACAATTACAAGTATAGCGAGTATATCCAATCATCAAATTGAGACAAAATCAAAGCTCCAAGACCAAGAAAGATATCCAAACACCGAAATGCATCAAATATTCTCCAATTCGTCCTCAAATAGGTATAGCGAAATTCTCAAGAGAGAAAGGGATACAAATCCAAGTGATGATGATGAATGAAATGATGCTCTCATCAATATATATGATCCTCAAGGGATTCGATTTGCCTAATTAGGCCTAATGATGCCCCTAATAATAAAATAATGCACAAATAACATCCTTTGGTGACAAGCCCACCAAATGGCTCCATAATATGAAAAATAAGCCTCTCAGGAGGGCCGAAAAGGTAATACAATAGCTAGGAGGGCCATTTGAAAGGCCTAGTGAAGTCTAATATGTGTCAAAATGAATGGAAGGGCTCCAAAAATAGTGATGAAGGGGGTGGCCCCTTGATATCCAAGCAAATGACCTATGATGCCCCAAAGTGGCTATGGGGGCACAAAAACATCCTCACAGGTCTCCAACTGAATCGAATAGGCATGTATCCCATCCGCACGGGTTGAACAATGATGCAAGCCCTCCCTTTGTCTCCCATGGCGAGACACAACCTCGTTTGGGCCCTAGATCAACTGCCAAGTGTGTGGTGCCAGTGTGTAGTCGATTGTGCAAGGTGGTCCAGGTGCATCATCATCATTAAACAAGTGGAACACGAGCAAGCAATGAATGGCGTTGAAGGATCCCATGGCATGGAAATCTACTCTCTGCTATAGTGGAGGCCCATGGCTCTCAATGCACACCCTACAAATACCAATAAGACCCTCTAGAGGGCTTGGACCCTGTATAAGGAGACCAAACCCCAAGATGAAGACCCACCTGCTATCCTGTATAAGATCCAATGTGTCTCCTCACCTTCCAATATAACAAGTCATTAGTGTAATTAAGTAACTGAACTTATAAATCATGGAACCAAGTGGGCACTTCATAGTGGCATGCCCTTCCATAATGGTCTTTAGGGTGTACAGGGGTCTCCAAGTTCAAGAGGGAGGTTAATCAAGGACCCTATTAGGTGGTTTCAACCTCTAATGGAGTGACAGATCCATGTTACATATGTCCTATGGCTGGTGGCATGTGATATAATGATGGAACGGAGTGGGGCATCAAGGGAAGGCTCCAAGCCACATGTCATGGTACAAGGGTAGCTACAATGAGGAAAGCCCATACTTGGGTGTATAGATGCAGGAGGGAGCAATCATGGTAAATGAGTTACCCTAACCTTTGTTTTCCCACCCTTCCTCATTTGCCTTTTGCTTTTTATTTATTTTTCTTTTATAACTGCTTGGGGATCTAGGAGATAAGAGCATGATGTGAATGATATAGCAGCGAATACCCCCTTAAGGTTGGGCAGTTCATCGCCCGCCAGGGTTGGGACAATCACGGATTCCTTAATCATGTAGGGGGGCAATACGACGGGCCCCAGGAACCAGAGTGATGGCCATGATGATAAAGGTAAAGCTCATGTTAGCTTTTGCCCACGTGCTAAATTTGTATGTTCCGGCCATCTTTTGCATTTTATGGTACATTTCCTGTTGAGGGTGACCAAATTATGCTTTTTACTTCTTCTTTTTTATGCATCAACCTTGCCCCCCCATCATTCGAAGCCCGACCCAAAGTGTGGACAACAGGAGGGGGAGGCTAACTCCTTGTGGACCCAATGGAAAAATGTGGACCCGAATGGGAAATATATGAAGAGAGATTATAATGAGCAAAGGGGAGTGATGTATGTGGTGTCGGGAAGCAGGGCCACACAACCCAAATCGGGATTTCACATGTAATGCCACTCCTAAAGCTAGTAGCCAATAAAGGAGATCCCATGGGACTAAGATACAAGGTTAACCACCAAACTGGACAAGGGGACAAGAGCACAAACCAAGCCCACTCCTTCTGCCGAATCCCACCACTAATCCATACCCAAAAGTGTCCATGATAAGTAAGCAAAAATACCCAACTACATAATGAAAGCCATACCTTCAGGGTTGGAAGGCCCATCTTCAAATTTATGATCATAACAAATGGGCGAGGGTATAGAATGGCTAGCTCAGGTGGCAGAGATGATGGCACATCGAGCTATCTAGTGGTTGCAAGGGGTTGTTAGCTACCGGCTGAAGACAATCTTCGAGAAAAAAATTCTCCTATGGGTGTCACCCACAGATGGTGGGTAACAGGGCACTTGAGGATCTTTGGTTACCCTATCTACTTACATGTGCCAAAGGAAAAGAGGAACAAGCTGGACGCTTCAAGTAAGAAAGGTAAGTTTGTCGGTTATTGTGAAAATTCTAAAGCTTACAAAATATATGTGCTTGGTCAAAGAATTATAGAGTTTAGCAGAGATGTAACATTTGATGAAGATGCAGCTCTTGGAAACGCAAGTGTTGGAGAATGTAACTAGATTTGGTCTTCATAATGACCTTTGTAAACATGACATTGTATTTCTTGTATATAAAAAGAGAAAAAGAATTTTTATTTGTTGAGGCATGGGTTTCATGCTTAAGTCTAGGTCAAAGCATGTTCTTCATGCTTCTAGGACTTTCTAGGTCAAAGAAGAGCTTTTCTCATGTATTATAGTCCCATTTGGACTCATTATAACAAAGGAAAATAATCACTTTTGAGTCAAGAAAGCAAAATTATCCTCCAAGACTAAGTCGCCCTAACAAGGACAAGTTGACCTAAAGAAGCCTATTTGACCCCTCAAGAAGGCTATAAATAAGATGAAATTTGACTCATTTGATACACTCACTCACTCAAATTCAATTTGCAATAGCGAAGAAGGAAGAAGAACAAGAAAGATGAGAATAAGTCGAAGAAAGGAAGATCTCTTGGGAAATACTCTTTTTCTGTCCACACATGCGAAGGTTTCTAGGTTTTTGTGCGAATTGCGGGAATCGAAATTGTAGACCTAAGTTGCAAGGCCAGAACTCTGAATTGAAACTGCTTCGACTAGGTTTGACCTTCGTTGACTTTGGAAGAATTTGGCTCATTTGGAAGAGATATTGTTGTTAGGTTGGCTTGGTGCATGGGAGGAATTTTGGCTTTGGTCTTGGGTCTTGGAAGTCTCATCTTGAACTGATTCTATAAGAAGAGAAGTATTCTTTCTGGGTTTTCCCCTTGGAGGGGTTTTGCCTTGGCTTGGAGCCTATATCTTGTGTACTTTGTCTCTTTGTGATCTTCATTGTTTTTGGTAATTGCTTGATGAACAAGAAATAAAAGTAATAGAAGGCCCACTAATATCACAAGTAATTATCAAGTAAGGAAAGTCAAACATAATATACAAGATCCTTGATTTTCCAACATGGTTTCAAAGCTAAGGTGCAAGAAGGAGATTTAAGATCACATCTTAGTTGGCACTTTCTTCTCAATGGCAAGGTTTATGAAGAAGGGTTTCAAGTTTCTTGGGAGTCTCATTGTAACCATCAAAGGAAACATTTTGAAGAATATCTTCAAGCTAGCAAAAGAAGTGATGGATGGAAGTTTCTTCTTCGCTCTCTTTGGCACTTTCAAGGATGATAACGTATGGGTTATTGACAGTAGAGCTTCTAGACATATGACAAGTGAATGCAGTCAACTCCAGACTTTGTCAAAAGGAACCTCTTCTCCTTCAGTTGAACTTGGAGACAAGAAGAGCTATCAAGTTAAAGGAATTGGATCTACATCGTTGGAGCTAGAGACCATTGGGAGCACCCATCTCAACAATATATTGTATGTTTCAGGTTGGAAGAAAAATCTACTTTCTATTTCTTGTCTAGAAGATAAAGGTGATAGGATTGTTTTTGTTGATGACAAAGTTTTGATTTGGGGAAAGAGCTCTAGTATTAATCATGTTATGATAATTGGGATTCATGAGGGAACTCTGTATAGAATACTTACTCCTCTCCCTCAAGCCCTAGTAGACTTAGATATTAGCCCTTCTAAATTATATGGCATAGAAGATACAGACATCTTCACTACAAGGTTTTTCCATCTCTAAATCAAATGGTCAATGGCATCCCCAAATTGAAGGAAGAACATGAAGGAATTTGTAAGGGATGTGCTCTAAGCAAGAAAGTAAAGAAGCCCTTTGCAAGAAGTGATACCATATCAAAGGAAATCTTAGATCGCATACACTCTAATGTTCGTGGACCTATGGCAGTAAAATCTCTTGGAGGTCATCAATATTATGTGACATTCATTGACGATTTCTCAAGGGAAACTTGGTTATACCTTCTCAAGAATAAAGATGAGCTATTTGAGAAGTTTCAAGAATTCAAGAATGAAGTAGAAAATCTAACAGAAACGAAGATCAAGACCCTAAGATCTGACAATGGTGGAGAATATACCTCCAAAGAGCTTATAGCATTTTGCAAGGAAGCAGGGATTAAGAGGGAGCTAATTATTCCTTACAATATTGAACAAATGGTGTGGTTGAAAGGAAGAACAAAACAATTGAAGAATGTGTCAGAGCTATACTACATGATCAAGATCTCCCTTAATTCTTGTGGGGACAAGTACGTGTAACAACTCTCTACTTGCAAAATCAAAGTCCTCATAAGATTCTCAACAACATGCGTCTACAGGAAGTATTTACAGGAAAGAAGCCCAATGTGGATCATCTTCAAATATTTGGATGTCATGTTTATATACACATTCCAAAGGACAAAAGGAAGAAGTTGGATCGTGCCAGTATGAAAGGCATCCTTGTTGGTTATAATGCTTCATCAAAGGCGTACAGAATCTACATTAAGGAGGATTGTCATATTGAAGTAAGCAGGGATGTCATCTTTGATGAAAATATAACTTAGAAGAAATCCAAAGATATTCCAATCGATCCTAATGAAGAAGATGTTGAAGAATGTAATTAGTGTCGGTCTTCATAATTATTTGTCAACAAAATATATATATATATATTATATTGTTATAATAAATTGAATTATCAAAGCATGGGTTTCATGCTTGGGTCAGTGGTCAATAGGTCAAAAGCACCCATTGAGTGCTCTAGGGAGTCAAAGTCAAAATCATGATGTAAAAGACCCTTCTTGGGCTCATTGTATCTTTGGAAAGAAATTTTATATCTTGTCTATTCTCCATCAAGTCGGCCTTGCCCTCTCCTACCAGTCGGCCTCAAGAAAATGATTCGACCTCCAAAAGACTATATATAAAAGATAAATTTGACCTTGTCAATGACACGATCATGAAGTAACTTCAATCTGAAATTATAGGAGTGCGAAGAAGTATATACCAATAGCAGAAGGAAGAAAGACATATACGACAAGGAGAGGACTCTTTAAAGGACCGAAAAGTTTGTGATATTTGAGATAAAACAGCGAAGACTACAGGGCTGAGGGTGCAGTCAATAAAGGATAGGTCGAGATGCTAATTGAAGCCAGTTTGCATTAATTTGGTTTGTCCTTACGGTTTGTTCTTTGTCTTGATAGCTGGAAGACCGATTTGATGGATGGAGGAGATCCTATTGTTGAGTCAAGGTCTTGGAAGAGTTTGACGAAGTTTCCCCCTTCATAGAGTTTTTTCCCTAGCTCAGTGCCTATCTCTGGTGTCTTTGTGATCTTCTTGTTTGGCATTTGTCTTGATGATGAAAAGAACATAATACCAACAATAAAGATCAAATATAATAATCATAAGAAATTGTCAAAGTGTAAGAGAAATCAAGCTAAAGAACCTAGTCTAGATGTCGCCCTAGAATTTTCAACATGGTATCAGAGCTTGGTTCGTTTGTGGAAGAGCCAGAAGAACATCAACAAAGGTTACAAGGCATCAAGGAGAACCTAAATACCTAAGGCCGAGCTCCTAGAGGAAAGGCTAACAAATTCTAGGCTCTCCTATTAGCCCTAATCATAGTGTCTACAAACACAGACCTATACAAGAAGAGCGAAGGCATAAAAACTATGTTTGGAGAAAGGTTAATTAAGCAGCCCAAGGCCGAGCATCTTAACAAGAAGAGTGAGAGTCTAAGGTGACCTTACAAGATCTGATATCCTCATGAAAAGGTCCGAAAATTTGTGCAATATTAAGAAATCTTAAATCTTTGGATCGAGACCTATTTACCTGTATATAAAAGGAACCCAAGTCCGAATTGACTGGAGAGGCATTAGATCAAATTGATTGGAGGTACATTAACCCTATCCTAGAAGGGCTATCATCAAGCTACAGTCACCTTGTTCAAAACATAATTCGCATACTTGTGGAGTGTCATAGAAGACAAGAACTTGTGGTATAGGATCCATGAAGTTGTGAAATTTTTGTGCATAAAATTTTCTGAGGTTGACCAAATTATAATCCACAAGCCACAATCCGAAGAATCAAGACCGAACTGCCTGAAGGAGTTGTAGGTTTGTTACAATGCCACAATCACCTCAAATTAAAGGAACCAAGAAATCCTAATCAAATGGTCATACTTAGAAATATCAGTGTTTCACAAGGTTTGAAGCAACTATAAAAAGGATCAAGTTTGGATCTTTTCAAGGAGTATTAAAAGCCTTAAAGGATCCATCCTTCTTGTTAAAGACAAAGAAGGATCTGAGGACTTACTTTAATCAGAAATTGAGAAGGAACCGTAAAAATAGATATATATATATATATATATTCAGTACATAGTTTATCATTGAAAGAAGAAGCAATCTTAGCATCTCAGTCTCAAGGAAGGAAGAAGTCTACAACAATAAAGAACTTGTTTATCTCATTTAGAAACCTTATCTCATAGTGTCTAGGGTTTATAAGTAGTTCAACTTATATGTCAATTTGTGACGAGAATGAAATGGAATAATGTCTAGGTTTTATACCTAAAATTCTAGGAACCAAGATCATAGTCTTGAACTTGCATACTTTTGATGATGTTTGTCAAGAAAATTATTGTAGGTACATAAAGCAATGTTGAAGAAAACTCTCCACATAAAAGATAAGTATTCAATTTTGATTTCTTTAGCTTTATTATTCTCTTGTTTTTGTATTCTTTCCTTTGAAGGAAAACTTGCAGAAAGTAATGATTGGATTCAGAAGGAGTATCCAAAAGAAGACTTATGAGAAGTTTCAGAGGAAGTCCTTCAATAAATAACCATGCAAGGTTTGTAACGGCAACTCTAGGTATGTATAAAGTTTTGCATCAAAAGGGTATGACCATTCTTCATTTAAAAATTGCTTTGTATTACTAACTCTCTTATGTCTAGGGTTTTGAATATTAAAGATTCTTGTTAGGTTGATTAATCACTAGATTAAATCTACCCTTGTCATACTATCTCTTACCATTTGTTCGTTTTGGTGAAACCCTAACCTTTAGGGTTCACGGTAAAACCCTAATCTTTTGGTGCTTAGGGTATGTTGACAATAATAAAGAAACCCTAGTCTACTTAGGGTTCAATGAGAAAGTCTGAGAACACAATGATATCCTACTCTCTTGATGTTTAGGATTTTGGAAATGTTATAAAGAAACCCTAGCCTTTTTAGGGTTTGACGATGATATCTAGGTTATATGATGAAACACTAAATTTTTAGAGTTTGATGAATTAGGGTTTATAACAAAACCCCTGTAATAGGCAATCCTAGGAATGAAAACCTAGGTGTATGAGCTTCTGCATAATTTAAACCCTGGTCTGAACAAAATTGTTGAAGTTTGATGTGTGTATCTAGTGTTTATGATAAAAACCCTAGTAAGAGATTGATATAAGGAATTAAATATGAAATGTTAGGATGCTAACTTTGTTGTTGATATCTACAATTTAATTGATGAAATCTAGGGTTTGTATCAAAACCCTAGTAGAGTTTGAAATGAAATTCTAAGAGCATTATGTAAAATGCTATGATTGGATTGATAACTTGATGTCTAAGGCTTGATGATGGAATCTAAGGTTTACGACAAAAAACCTAGCAAGTTGTTGAAGTCCATAATATAAAAGATATAACCATTGTTAACTATGAACCTAACTAGGTCTAGATTTTTTTTATGCTTCCATTGTAATGACATTATTTTGATTTAATGCTCTCGTACATACATATTTGTGTTTGGTTATACTTGAAGATTTGTAGGTACATAGTCTTCAAGATGATGAAGATGCTTACCTCGTATTGATAAATTGATGATGATAGTCAGCATTATGAAAAGAGGGAGCTGTGAGAACCTCGATGACATTAAAGTTTGATTCCTTATGAAGGAATGATGAAGTTTTTGAAAGATTTAAATAAAACAGTGCGAAACACGCATATGGATTTCCAAATGAATTGAATGAATTAATTGAGCAACAGTACTCAATAATAATACAAAGATAGAAACATCAAGTTTCTATGTAAAGAATCAGTTTCATCTAAGAAACTTGTAAAAGAATAAATTTAGCAACAACTAAGAGAATGAGCATTAAACTAAAATAGTATTATTCTAATACCCTCCCTTAATGCTCAATCTATTTACAACACCAATAGACCCCTTGAATTTTACAAATTTATCAGGACCAAGAGGCTTGGTGAAGATGTCTGCAGGCTGCTCTGTTGTGGGAACATATCTCAACTGAATGGATCCGTCTTCAACAAGCTGGCAAATGTAGTGGCAATGAGTTTCCACATGTTTTGTTCGTTCATGAAAGACGGGATTTTTGGCAAGTTTAAGCACTCCCTGATTATCACAAAACAAAGAAGTAGGACCTGTCTGGGAAGCATGCATATCTGCTAGCATACGTCGAAGCCAAACTGCCTCACAGGATGCCTTAACTGCTCCTCGATACTCTACTTCTGTTGAGGAGAGGGCCACGGCTTGCTGCTCCTTACTAGTCCAAGTGACAGCACCAGATCCTAGACTAAACACATACCCAACTGTAGATTTACGATCATCAACCGAACCAGCCCAGTCAGAATCTGTGTAACCACTAAGTATAGGATCTGAATTGTGAATGTATAGGAGTCCATAATCAGAAGTGCCACGCACATATCGTAGCACACGCTTTGCTGCTATCCAATGATCAGCTTTAGGAGTGGACATGAAGCGGGAAATGTAGCTCACTGCAAAATTGATGTCTGGTCTGGTGGCAATAAGGTAGATGAGACTGCCCACTAATTGCCTGAATAAAGTTTCATCCACAGGAATAGAGGATGACTGAGCTGAAAGTTTGAGCCCGGGTTCCATAGGAGTAGTAGCTGGTTTGCAATCCTGCATTCTGAACCTGTCCACAAGATTTTTTGCATACTTGGATTGAGAGAGGAAGATGTGATTCTCAGTCTGCCAAACTTCAATCCCCAGACAGTAGTGAAGAAATCCCAAGTCTGTCATATCAAAGGTTCTGCATAAGTCTTGTTTGATCCCATGGATCAAATGTGTAGAGCTGCCAGTAATGATAAGGTCATCTACATAGACAACCACAAACAAGATATCATCACCAGTATGCTTGATATACAGATTTGGATCAGATGGACTCCGTTGAAAACCATGATCTGTCAGGTACTGATCAATTTTTATGTACCAAGCCCGAGGAGCTTGTTTCAATCCATAGAGAGCTTTAGCTAATCTACATACTTTATGTTCTTGACCGGCAATCTTAAATCCTGGAGGCTGTGCATGTAGACTTCTTCCTGTAAGTCACCATTTAGGAAAGCACTTTTTACATCCATCTGATGAACTTTCCATTTAAACTGAGCTGCTAGAGCAAGGACAAGCCGTATGGTACTCATTTTGGTTGTAGGAGCAAAAGTCTCCTCATAGTCAATGCCTTCCTTCTGTGAGAATCCTCGAGCCACAAGACAAGCTTTATACTTGTCTAGAGTTCCATTGGCTTTGTACTTCACTTTATATATCCATTTGCAGCTAATGGGTTTTTTTCCTTCAGGAAGATCAGACAGGGTCCATCTGTGATTTTTCTGAAGACTCTGAAATTCAGCGTCCATAGCCTGTTCCCATTCAGGAGTACCTTTAGCCTCTGAGTAAGTTTGAGGCTCAAAGGTACTGTGTATATTAGCCATAAGCGCAAAATTTACTGTGGACTGCTGTGTGTTCTTATGTCTAGAGGTGCGTCCTTCAAGAAGTTCATCATCCCGAAGATCACCAATGGTTTTAGCCCACCATTTTGGTCGAAGAGTAGAGGAACTAACATTGGGAGTAGATGAAGAGGGGTCAAGAGCAATAGGAGCAGCAAGAGAAGAGTTATTTTTTCCGGAGGAAGCTCAGGCAGTGTATTATCAAACATTGATACTGCATCATCCCTCCCATCAGGTGGACCTACTGGAAGAAGAACACTGTGAGGCTGATCTGTAGAACACTGCTCAGAAGAAGAAGACTGAAAGAATCCTCTTTCTTCATCAAATACCACATCCCGACTGAAGCTAAGACGACCAATGTCAATATCTATTAGTCTATAGGCCTTGTGGTGATCACTGTACCCTGTCATCATGAGTTTCTGGCTTTTGGAATCCAATTTGGAGCGCTTAGCAGCTGGAATCCCAACATATGCAATTGAGCAATTACTTTGAGGTGACTGATCTTCGGTTTACGGCTAGACCAAACCTCTTCGGGAGTCTTCCCTTTAACAGCCTGAGTGGGTGATCGGTTAAGAAGATAAACAGCAGTAAAGACTGCTTCAGCCAGAATTTGTTTGGAACATTCTTGTGTTGTAACATGGAGCGAGCCATTTCAACAACCGTACGGTTGCAGCATTCAACAACACTGTTCTGCTGAGGAGTGTAAGGAGTAGTGAACTGGCGTTTTATGCCATGAGTATCACAGAAGTTGGA
>APFE031439424.1:271105-281413 GCA_000404065.3 Pinus taeda
CCTTGATGTCAAAAGGGGAGAATGTCGCTAAAGTTTTTGAGGTTGCCATCAAGTCCAAAGGGGGAGATTATTGGCATTATGTTTCTGGTATGGTTATATGTTACAGATGTTGTACTTGATGGCAACACCCATGGCATGTCTCTCAATTGATGAGAATTAAGAAGTACGCAGGAGAACAATTCAGAAGATGTGTACCCACAGGTACGCCGTGCAGGGACTGCATCCAGACACACAGGTTACCCATTCATGAAGTGCGTACCCCCAGTGCACACACTTCAAGCCAATAAAGCGCGCACACATGGGGTTTCTTATGTTTAACCCTTGGTATTTAGCCGACGATATTGTGCTATTATGGTTTTGGCCCGTGGTATTGATCCATGATTTGAGGAAGAGCTTGCCTATATAACGCAAAGGAGATCATTTAGTTTGTGTATGCTTTTGGGTTGAATATCTTAAGATCTGAAATATTTGGGTTAGTGTTTCAAAAGCTTGATCTATATGAAAGTGAAGTGGAAAGCGAATCTATGAAAGGTGATATCTCGAGCGCTTGATCAGATCTGGGCATCCATCTAACTTTAGCACACTGGTTTGGCCCTAATCTGAAGTACGCAGTTGTTTAATTGTGCCTCTGCGTGGGTACGCAGAGCAGAAACAAGTGAGCTGCGTGGGTACGCAGAGCAGAAGAAGGGTGATTGCGTAGGTACACAGCGCAGAGACAGGCGAACTGCGTGGGTACGCAGAGCAGCAGTGGTTCAAGTGTGTACCCACAGTCAAGGTACGCGGCGCGATAGTGCATCTGGGTGCGTGACTACTGTGGCAGTACGCGGCGCGATAGTGCATCTGGGTGCATACTGTACATAGCGCGGTAGAAGAATTAGTGCGTGGGAATGCAGTGTAGCAGAAGGAACTCTGCGGGTATATGTAGAGAAGCAGAGGGTGAAGTGCGTAGCGACGCAGGCCAGAAGAAGATAAATTGGGTATCTGTCTTAAGATCTTTTGTTGACTGATTTTTCTGTTGATAAGGTGTTCTGGGTTTAGTTTACTGTTATTTTGGATCTGGTTAACTGTGTGATTTACTGGTACTTGATGATCATTTGATGTTTATGGATCCAGTTTGAAAATTTATGAAAAGTGGTCCTTGTAAGAAAAGAAGTAGGGGGTTGTAGCTCCCTTCCAGGAGAGACTGGAAAACGAGAGAGTGTTGTATCTCTCTGCAGGTTGCAGCCTGCGTACTGGTAAAGGACTGCACCAGTACAAGACCATTGTATAAGAAGTTTCTAATTTGAAAGAAGATAGAGACATATTGCAGCGGGTGTTTTTCACCCACATTTGGTTTCCACCTTATATCTGGTGTTCTTTGATGTGACTGTCTGTTTTTCTTGTTCACGCTCATTATTTTATGGTACTGATATGCAAAAATAATTCAAAGTGTAAATAAGGAAGATTTGTTAAAAGAACTAGATAATACTGATTCACCCCCCCCTCTCGGTATTATTTTCAACAGCTTATCCATGAAGAAAATGTTGATAGATATTTTGAAGAGTGGCAGGTTTTCTTGTTGTTAGTTCCTCCAAGTTGTGTAAACATTTCAAACCTTCATAATCTTGGTCGAAGGGACTTTGATATTGATTATAATTGGCAAGAAATGATGGTTTTGAATGAATATTTTATAACAACAGGTCAATTTTGGAAAATATGCACATTCTGCAGGTGTTCTCAATTTTGGCTTTATTAGGGACACATATTTATTGCCTTCCTCTCTATAAAAAAAAAACAACTCACCTCTATTGAAATTATTTTCCGGTAGTTTGCTAATGGCGGAAATGATGGTGATTTGAAAATGATTATTCTAGGTACTGCTAGAATAGGGAAGTATTCTATCATTAGGTGTGTTTCTCATGCCCTTTCTAATTCAACAATATATGGAAAAAGTATTTTGTTATTGCTTGCTCCAACTCGTATCGCTACTTTTAACATACGTGGGAAAACAATACATTCTTCTCTAAAAATTCCTCGAAAAGATATGAAGCCGCTGTGTGGGAAGGATTTGATAGTGTTCTAAGAAGAAGTCAAGTATGCTTGATATATATTGATTGATGAGGTGAGATTTATAGGTGCGAGGCTATTCATAGAAATATATTCTCGTTTGCTAGAAGTCTTTCATGAAAACAAGGACTCTCCTTTTGGTGGTAGGTATGTCATTGCTTTGTATGACCTTGCATAGTTGCCTCCTGTTAAGGATAAACCCTTGTATGCAGGTAAACCATTTGGGAAATTTTTGTGGGAAAGCTTCAACATTGTTTTCTCTCTGGATAAAAATTTATAAGCAACATGGAGATGATAAGAAACAAGTGTCTTTTCTTAATATTTTAACCAATATTAGAAATGCATAGCCATTTCCTCCCGATTGGGATATTTTTATGATGCATATTAATAGTTTCTTGGATCGATAGGAAAAGACTTTGTTTGATTCTGTTGTTCACTTATTTGCGACGAATAATCTCTTCAATTTGCATAATCGAAAAATTCTTAAATCGTTAAATTGTCCTGTTGTGAGATGTGTTGTGGAAAGTAGTAGAAGAACGAAAACAAGTGACAGTGATGATAATGTGTTGGATCGTGAAGTACATGAACTATTGTTGAATGTTAGTTTTCTTGTGCTAATTTCAAATTCAGAATTAAAAACAATTACTTATCATTTGTTTCATGTGGATAGGTTTCCTTTATGTTGCTTTTGAATGAATAGGTAAATTTTGTAAAGTTCTGTGTCAAATTCATGAGAAAAATAGCATGAAAGTAAAGTGATGAAAATTAGAAAATAAATGTACAACAAACCATCAAAATGAACACTTAACACAATATTTTTATGAAGGAGTTCACCCCTGCTGGGTTACATCTACTTGTTCTAGCTTCCATGGCTTGGGCCTCTATATTAGCTCAAAATGGGAAAAATTGTTATTTAAAATGCTCTAATGCTCTTGAAACCTACTTCAATGTGCTCAGAACATCAAAATCATCTACGAATGAATTTTTCTGATCCAAAATTGGTTGAAATTTGCAAACACTATGGCCAAAATAGTTTCTCCTAGGAATTATCCACTAAAACTGGAGAAACTCTAGTTAACTCCGCTAAATTTGGAGTTAGGACCAAATCTAGGGGACTGCCAAAAATTATGCCAACATAATTCCACATTAATTAAATCATAACAACATTTTAATTAGTTTTTAACCCAATTGGTGCTAATCCTGCACAGTTATGGTTAGTCATTTACCGACAGCTAATTAGTAGTGGTCACATGGGAGATTACCAAGCGGTTAGGCTAATGGTTATGGTTTGAGATGGCTGCTAGTTCTTTGGTAGTGGTCACATGGGAGGGGGTTGGCCCTCTCCTCCCCTAACCACAAACCATTTAAACTTTAAATAGAAGTTATGACCATTGAATGTTAAGAACTATTAGTGCGGTAGAACGGTAAGACATTCGATTTGTGCGGGCTGTTGACACCTAATCCTTGTAGTTTGGTGAATTTATGTAAATAGATAAATTAGAAATATGAACAGTCACCTGGAGATGAACTGAATAGTCTCTCCCTCATGTATATAATGAAGACCTACCTGATGGAATAAAACACACGAATCATTTTTTTCCTTATGGAGTTACTGCCTGGCTTGACATGGTATCAAAGCCAGCTTCTCTGTATCTCTTATGTCCCTTGTAACTCCCTAGTCTTCTCTCCATATAGCTGAGCTACTCCTCCATATAATTAGATTCTCCTGACACTGCCTGTGCCCTTTGTCTGCCATATTCCATATATTTAGACCTGTCCCCTCCACTGTTGTTGCCAGGTCTAAACACTTCTTTACCTGCGCTCTCTGGATTGTCCATAAATGTTTCATAAAAAGCATTTTTCATACTGCCCCTCCCCTATCTAATGACTGTGGTGCCTCCATGTAGGATTGTCCATACAATGACTATGATTGAAATGATCCTTTCATGGAATAAAAGCGTTGTCCTGACATTCCTTTAGTGAATACCTCGGCGGCAGTAAGCTAGGCGAACTGCTGTGCATTAAATTTTTTTGAAGGGCCTACGATTCTATTTTCCGGCCATTGTATTTTGCAAGGTTGAATACCCACTACATTTTCATTACTACACATACCACCAGCAAGCCTCAACGCCATCCCTTCATCAGATTTTCTGTGCTAAACATCTGAACCTGTGGCGATTTTCTTTCTCAACATCAGCGTGCCAATAGTTTTACCGGATTCCCGTCCATATCCTCTGACATCTGACCTACCTGCTCTACTACGCAGCTGTTATCAGCGCACTGAAATATAATTACCACATGTCTGAATTTTTGCCGGAGCTGTCATGAGAGAGAGGCGCAACTGGGGAGCGGTGGTTGCTAGAGAGAGCCATTGAGCAGCAATTGCGAGAACAAGCTTCATTTCTTGAGGAGGTGCAAAACAGAGGCACGTCTGAGGAGAATTTTCGGGAAGAAGCCGCTCATGTGAAGCAATTGCAGGTCATAACTGTTTCGGAGGAACACATCAAAGATGGTAATAGAGATAATATTTTATGTTGCATGATAATATATTTCTCGAAAGCCTCCGTATTTTCTGCCACTCCTGCTCGTTGAGCCCCTAAAAAAAATCGGTTCATATTTTTATGATTTTATCAGCGTAGAGGTGGTGGGCTCCAGTATTGCGGCAATAATGTTGCAACTCCTGGGACTCCCTTATTTACTTTTATCAAACCAATCGTTTGTAACAAACTTGGAAGCGACGGTGTTGTATGCACAAGTACTAGCTCTTGTCGCAACTGTCACTTGGTCAGCTGGCACAAGTCTACTAGGAGCTTAATCCAACTTCTATGAGCTCATAAAAGAAGCTTTGTAATTGATGAATGAAAGCTAACTCGAAGAAAGCTAACCTATTTGCGAAAAGAGATTGAAAATATGGAGAAAAGCGCAAACCCTAGCAAACCCTAATTCTACCAGCTAGTCCTACTGATGCAAGGATGAGTATAAAAACTACTAAAAGAGATGACATTGCTTCTATGAAGGCAAAATACATGTGCTTATACTACCTTTGTCCTAAGAAAACATATTTTTGTAATTTTGATTAAGTTGTTAGGTTTTATCATGCATATGCTTTCACTGTTCTTGACTGTGCAAGGGTGGATCAAGGAGGAGGAATGCTTGGAAAAGGTTGGGAAGGTTCAGAGAGGATCTAAGGAGTCCCCAACACTCTTCTAGAGAGTGTCACAAAGTTTGGCTATCAAGAAACCTCATTTGTGAGCTTCTACAGGAAGTCTGCAGGGGTTCTACAAGATGTTCAAACATTTCTACAGGATGTTCAGAAATTTCTACAGGATGTTTAAAAAGTGGATTTTAGAGAATGGATGAGTGAGGGAAGGTGCATGGATGGATAAGGAGGTAGGATAGGGGCCTGGAGTAACCCAAAAACTTGTGGGTGGAGTGGTGAGAAGGTGTAGAAGGCTGACTTGGCTTGAAGAAGGCTAAGGCAATGATTGAGCAAGAAGGTAGGGTTACGTGGGAAAAAGAAAAAGGATAGATGGGAGACGAGGAACCCAGCTAGGAGATGGAATAGGTGGCTCAGATGATGTTTAGGTGGATGAAAGAGTGGTGGAGATGCCCTACACGGTGTACGTTCAACCGAATCAACAAAGTCCTGCAAATGATCAAAGTCCTAGTTAATCTAGTCTACCTATCAAAATCATGAATGCACAATAGCTTTATTGAAAAGAAAACCATGTACATAAACTATGCAAAGAAAAATCTCAAAGCTCTAAACCCATAACTAATTTCTGCAAAGGAAAACAGTACACTAAGGATTGCATGGTCAAGGAAAACTAGTGTTTTTGTTGGGGCAGCACTGTTTCTTCAATTCCAGCCCCTGATCCAATAAGGATGAGGTGAAACCGAGAGTGTGGTTGTCCCTTTTCTTTGGAGCTTTTTCTGTTATTATATTACCAAAACACCTGAAGAAATTCTATTCATAAACAATGTTCTACTCAAGCAACATAACTAAATCTGCTTAACAGAAATACGTTCAAATGCATAAAGGGAAACAATGATGCATAAAGGAAAAGTAACAGTACATAAAGGAATCCCTAGGCTCCTATGGAAAACTTAGAGTTGGTATAAAATCGAACTGCTTCTCATTATCAAAAAATAGTGATAAGAGTGATGCCAAAAATGGCTACAAGAGAACAAAGTAAAGCTAGCAGCATTGTGGTGTAAAATATGCAATGGTTTCAAAAGTCCCTTACGGAGGCTGAGGCCTCAACATTTATACATCATGAGGGCCCTAGCTGGCCTCCTCAATCTATGGAACTTGGCTGTCCAAACTATGAGTTAGACAGTCCCTTCCAAAATCTGCTTGGCTGCCTTCTAGATTCGGTTTTGGTGGTCTTTGGAGCTCGCGGTTGGGGGTGAAGATCCCGAGGAAGGGTTATTTAATGCCATAGGCAACCCCCCTACGAATCCTCACCTTAGGCTTGGTTGTCTTTTAGCCCATGATTGCTCGGTTTTGCTCCAACATGTGTCAAAAAACCTTAAATAAGCACGTGTTAGCCACCTAGGAAGAGTGACTACCCTTATTCGTACAAATGACATAAACGTACTGAAAATAATGCATAAGCTATGGAAAATGAAGGATTTAACAAGGACTGAACAAGGATAATTAGGCCAATTACGCCCAACAAGTTACCAATTTTGGGGCTCATCATCCCCCCTGCTAAAAGGGTTTCTCATCCTCTGAGAAACTAGTCTAGCTCCTCGTCTTTCATTGCTTTAATCGCCACCCTCACATCCCAGGCTTCTGAAGTAGTGTCCTCCGCACTATCATGGAATTCGGCATTCCTTTCCACCTCTGCCCACTACTTATGCTCTTCCTCTTTTGTGCCTCCTTATAACAATCCCAAAAGCAAGGGTGGACTTAGCTTGAGGCCTATCAAATTTTCCTGCAGGTTCTACATAGACTTCTTGTAGAGAGGCACTCATGCCAAGGCCTTGCTCATTCGAGTTGGAGTGTGATATTCTTGGATTTTGAGGCTGTGGGACAATGTGTTCCACCTACGGGTGCAAGCATGAACACAATTGTCCCCTAATAATAACTCCATATCCTCGAAGTGTGCTATGGCCTAGGCCTGGCAATCCATGTACTCTAATAAATCCTGAGATTTGGTTGCTAGGTGTTGGTGAGTGGATATCAATGCTGTGGGGTCCCCTGGCTGTACTCTAATCAGCACTGGTTCATGTAGCTCCTGGTCCATGACATTCCTGACCTCAGTCTCTCTCTTTTCTTCGTGGTTTAACCATGAGGTCATTGCCATCAGCTACATGTCCCCTACTTTTGTGTTGGGGTCCCACAAGGTGATGTTTGGAAGGGCCAGATTATGGAGGTAAAACTCTGAAAGCTTAGACTTATCTTCCGATGAACTGGTGTTACATAAATCCATGAATTGTTGGGGGTTTTGGATGTGGGAGATACCCCTCTGTGCCAATGTGTTGATTTGGAACTGTAGCCACTGATCTGTTAGGTACAGGCCATAAGATTTGGCCGACTACCTACATTGCAGAGCTTCCATTGCCCAACTGGCCATGCAGGCCAGTTGTGCCTCCTTTTCTTGCATCTGCTGTTTTAGGGATTGTATCTCTATACTTGCCTGCAATTCCCTTTCCTGTAGCTGTCGGTTAAGTTCCTCAAGATCAGCTTGCATCCCTTCTTTTTCTTAAGGTTCTGCTAAGGGGTCCTTGGCTGTTGTGTCCTCTCCTTTTCTCTGTCCCTGCAGCTGGAGCTGCTGTCTAAGCAACTCATTCTCTTCTCTTAACTTGGCTTGTTGGGAGATTTCCACATGCCTTACTCTTGCCAACTCCCTTTGTGTTTCCTTGAGCCTTTCCTCTAGAGGCCCTATATCTGCTACCCCCTTGGATTTAGCGATCCTCATCCAAGTGTGGGTTCGTACTCTTTCTTCATCTAGTGCTAGAAACAGTGGCACCGTGAACTTTTGAGGAATAATTTTGCCGGCCTCCAAAAAGTTATAATAAGAGCCTAGGTTGGGCTGGGGGCTTGGTTCCATGATGACATCGATCTTCTCCTCCTCTTGTGGTGACATAGCTTCTCTTTCCTCCATCTTCTCAGTTTCTTTTAGCCTAGCCAAAGTTTCCTATAGAATAGCCTCAATATCCTGTAGAGAGGCTTCTGTGCTCAATTTCTCCATTCTTTCCCTCCATGAGGATGTTTTTCGGCTCCCCCGCTCATAAGTAATGGATGCCTTGGAGGGGGACCTATCCTTTGGTGTGGTAGGGGTATCCACAATTCTGATTGGCTCTTTTGATGGAGGTTGGGGTTTGCCAGTCTTAATCCTCACACTCCTTCTCACTTTAAAATACAAATGAGTCTCCCTCTTTTGTTTCTCCTTTGGCTTGGGAGAGGTACTTAGGGTGGCCAGCACAGCTGCTGCCTCCCTAGCTAGAATTTCGACCGACTTCTTCTTCTGTTGTCCTTCTTTCGGACTTCCTGTAGAAAGTCCTGTAGCGGTTGCTTTCTGGCTTCCTGTAGAAGCCATTTTTAAACTTCCTGTAGAAATAGTCTATTGTTTTCCTGTAGAAGCCGAGGGCACTGTTTTAGCCTGCTTGGCTGACGGGACTTTTTCCTTTAACTTGGCTAAGGTTGCCTTAGGGGTGCCCTTACTGACTTGGACTTTCTCGGT
Organism: Pinus taeda; assembly: GCA_000404065.3. Lineage (NCBI taxonomy): Eukaryota > Viridiplantae > Streptophyta > Pinopsida > Pinales > Pinaceae > Pinus > Pinus taeda. Next base: position 279,844 of record APFE031439424.1, read on the forward strand.
CCATTCTGCCCTGCTCTATAGTCTTTTCTCCCTTGGTGTTGGTGCAATTTTATCATCCCCTGTTTTGGTAGCTTGCCCCTTTTCTTATGTTCCTTTCTATTCTTTCTTCGGTGTTTTGCCTGGGGTTTCTTGTTCTTTAACCTTCTTCATTGCCTGAGTATGCTCCTTCTCCTCGCTGCTGGAGGAAGTGAGCTCCTCGGCCAAGACTCGGATGTCATCATCCTTCGACATATTCCGAAAAATTTCCCAGGAGAGAGGGACAGTGAAAGTGTGGAGTGCATCTTCCACGAGGAGCTTAATAAGCCCATGATGGGCTAGCTGGCCTGGTGTCCCCTCTCTCAGTTTGGTGGCACACTCAGTCATGGACTGCAAGAGGAAGTAAAGAATGCTCAATTTTTGCTCTAAGGGTAGGTCCATTTGGTGCCTGAGTTCTGTGAGCAACCGGAAATGATAGCCATACACGATGCTAAATCGCCTGTCACACGTAATATACTTCATAATTTGGAGGCTGACTTCACTCCAGAATGGTTGTAGGCTAGTTCTTCGAACTCCATTCTTGTCTTCTGAGAATTGCTCCTCTGGCAAGAAGAACTCTTTTTTAGTTTTCTGACCCAACTTCCTCTCTTCCTTATCCCAGGGTACCCCCATTGGTAGATCAGTTACTCTGCTAATGGGTTGTGGGGTGAGTCTAAGGGTCAATCCTCTGAAGTTGCCAACGACCAATGTCTTTGACTTCGGCTTCAGGGACCTGAGGAATTCTCTGCACTTTCGTCATCATGACCTTGAAGCTTGTCACAGAATGACATCCAGTGTGCACAGGAAAACAAGTCCGCCACCTCAGGGGTTTCCCGTAATTTCTTGGAGCCTGAAGGTTCTTTTCTAATGAACTCTCCCGACATGGTAAAAACTCTGTGTTTGTTCGCGCTTTCAAGCAGACAGGGAGTTCTGGGTGTATTTCCTTCTCAGAGCGTAAAAAAGAGAAATATCTTTGTGTCAATTACCCTGTGTTGAACTTTCTTGCTCACATACAGAAGGAGGACTTCGAGATTTTTTCTACACGGAGCGCAGAGCTACGTCTCCATTATACACACAGTCATATATAATTTACAATTTTTTCTGGTGCCTTGACAGTGTCTCAATTTCTACAGGAGGGATTTTAATTCAATCGTGGAGGAAATCTCGCATGCAGACCACGAAGACAATTTCGGGCAATGATAAAAAAAGGCTTTTGACTTCATAGACAGACTTGCATTCACATTTCCCTACCCCCCTCAATACGTCGAATTCACCACCTTTGGAATTATTTGCATGGGAAAGTTAAGTTCTGCCTACCTCACTGAAAATTTCCACCCTCGACGTGAACAGTATGCGCTGCTTCGTATGCTGAGTTTCCTGTAGCGTAGCTTCCTATAGAAATCGTTCCCCGCTTCTGGAGGAGGTTACAGTGGTGCAGGACTAGTCTGAGCGGTAGCAGGACGTTTGAACAGACTAAGAACTCGGGCTAACAACTTGTAGAGGAGGAGGACGTGTACTCGGCTGCAAAAGGGTTGTGAGCATAAATGACTGCAGT
>APFE031439425.1:0-32025 GCA_000404065.3 Pinus taeda
AAGCAACACTTTTAGGGACTTAGGAGCCCTTATTTTATGGACATTTATGATTGGGGTTGAAGTGCCCAAAAATGTCTATAACACAGTGGGACATCTTCTTATAGGCACTTGGGTAGACCACCACATATAATGTTGCCTCTTTAGACAAGGGATTTGGTAAGTCTTCTAGTTTTGTCGAATATGTACTTAATGCTTTAACAATGGATGCACATACTCACTTCCCACCTCTTTTGTTAACTTTTGAAATCTTTAATTTGAATGTACCCAATTGCTTGGTTGATTATGTTGCATCAGTGAATGTAATTCCATCATATGTTACCAATAAAATCAACGCAAAATGGGAAAAAATAGATGCATATGCTATTCAGATGGAAAAATCTCATGTCCATGTGATTAGTGAACTTAAATATGCCATCTTTCATTTATCATCAGACGGACGGGTCCACCAATGTATCAACATAGTGATTATGGACATTTTGGAAGCATGCAAAGCGTTGTTGAGAAGAGATTGGTCTAGCAAGAAACAAGGGTACTTTTTCATGGACTGGTCACATCTATGGCATCCGTATAAGGATAGACATAATCAGATGTGGGTGGATTTAGAAAGATGTATGAAACAAATTGTCACTCCCTTGAATGGACAAAAATGAACCGATGGCTTTCACAGAACTAATTTTCGACAGTTGCTCCCTAGAAACCCAAATGGGGTGTTTTCTTGCATAGCCATCCCCATTTCCACCAGATACACAGTTCGAGCTCCTTCCTAGTCCAATTAGTGAAAATGATATTTGTACAACTAGTAGTAGTATCAGTATTAGTGTAGTTCCCAATCCTTGTACATATAATATGTGGACTTTGTACTTCAATGGTTCCAAAATGCAGGAGGGATCTGGAGCTGGTTGTGTTTTAATAAACCCTCTTGAGAGAAATAATCTGATCTCTAGATGCTTAGAATTTGAGTGAATGAACAAAACTACAGAGTATGAAGCACTCATCTTGGGCTTGCAAAGAGCCATTGACCTCAATGTTTCCATCCTGAAAGCGGTAGATGACTCAGAAATGGTGTTGCGATAGGTACGCAATACCATACATTTTGTGTCATGGTGAATGATATTGTGTTTCATGGTGAATGATGATGTGTTTAAAGACACAATGATCGATGAGGACGAGCACGAAAAGGAATTGCATGAGACAACCAGTGCAAGTAAAGGAAACCTCATCCCCCAAGGGTGTGGTATCATTGGAGAAGTTGTATGACCTACAAAATCACTTATGGGGACCTGTCAATGCTTAGACCCACAATTCCACACTGTCACAGGAACATATTAACTTGGGAACAGAAAAAGATATGAAGTATCTCAATATCAACACTTGTTGTACACCACAAGAGGAAAAATAATTTATCTACTTATTCAAGCAGTACCAAGATGTGTTTGCATGGATGTATGATAATCTTAAAACATATGACATGTAAATCATCCAGCATGTGATCTTGATAAAGGAAGGAGCCAAGCCATTCCAACAGAAGTTGAGAAAAATACATCCAACACTTGAGCCTCTTATTCATAAAGAGTTGTGGAAACTGTTGGATGCCCAGATCATATACAAAGCGAGGCACTCAACGTGGGTGTCAAATTTGGTCCCAGTGAAAAATAAGTATGGGGAAATCTGCTTGTGTGTATATTTCTGAAATCTCAATCATGCCTCGGACAAGGACAACTACTCCATGCCATCCATGGAATAAATTTTGCAAATAATATCGGTGTTTGCAATGTTTTCTTTGTTAGATGTTTATTCCAGATACAACCAGGTTCTCACTGGAAAGCTAGAAATACTTAAGACCACCTTCTCAATTAACTGGGGCATGTTCGCATTCAGAGGAATTCCATTTGGGCTAGTCAATGTTGGTGCAACATTTCAACGTGCTATGGACATCGCTTTATGTGGACTAACTAGATGGAGCATAGTGGTCTATCTTGACAATGTAACAATGTTCTTCAAATAGAGGTCAGACCACATATGCCACTTAAAGAAGAATTTATAGCGATTTCACAAGTACGAGATATCCTTAAATCCAAAGAAAAGTATGTTTGTAGTGTCCAAGGGTAACCTCTTGGGCCACATTATTGCCAAAAGTGGGATCAAGGTAGACCCGGTCAAGGTTAAGACAATCACATAGATTCCCTTCCCAATGAATAAAAAGGCTATGCAGTCCTTTTTAGGGAAAATCAATTTCCTCTGCAAGTTCATCTTTGATTATGCCCAGATTGTCAAACCAATACAGGAGATGATGAAGAAGGATGAAATTTATAAATGGGATAAAAGGGAAAAGGATGTGTTTTCCTGTTTTAAGAAGGCTATAGCAAAAGCACCTGCACTGTACAACCTAGACTTCCATAAATATTTCTTTATCTAGACTTTTTCTTTTTACACTTATCTCGCTGATGTACTCACTCAAAAGGATGAACTGAACAATGAGCGACCTATCTCCTTCATGAGTGCAAGTCTGTAAGGACAAGAGCTTAACTACACCATCGTGGATAAATAGTTTTATGCAGTATACAAGGTGGTAAATCATTTTCGACCCTATCTATTGAAAATCATTTTGTTATCTTTGTCCCACACCTAGCAGTCAGATCACTACTTGTTCAATAAGAGATGGGTGAAAAAAGATCAAAATGGTGACCAGGTTGCAAGAATATGCTCTAGAAATCAAGCTAGTTCACACAGTTAAGGGCCATGGTGATCCATGTGGATATTGGTGGCCACTCGCCTATTCCACTTGGACCCCCACCATTGTTTCTTTTCAGTTTCCTTACTTGTAGCACAATTTACTATGGCAATTATTTGGGTCCTAAACTTCGGGAGCCATTTTGAGGGACTCAAAGACATTTTTAGGGAAAATAGAGAGACCAGAAAAGATCTAAACCAATTTTATGATTCGCATTTGGTCTACTCTTTGAGATCTTCGAAATGAGGTATTGCGATACCCAAACAGAGATGGTATGCCAAAGTTACGACCCGAGGAAGTTAATGTACCAATTTACCCAAATGGGTTCCACTGTTTTGGTGCTTCATCTCCTACAGTTAGTTTTTTGGATGTTTAGTGTTTTCCATTGTTTCTCAATAATGAATAGGCCTTTGAGCTTCATTGTAACACATTTCAAAGGCATGTATCTGCCACATCTCTTCTCAAAGATAATCTACCATCGCCCGAGCTAGTTTTATTTCCATTCTATTGGTAAGCATATTTCAGTATTTGATATTAATGAAATGAAGTGTTATTTCTCCTGCATGTCTGTATTTATGGTTATATCGGTAATTTGTTGCATTCCTGTTTAAGTTTGTATCAGTGGTATCATTGCGGTTTTCTCTTTCTCTATTTTTATTTTCATGTCCCCCACAAGGTTAGGATATAAGGAGTTAGGTTTCGAACTGGTTGAACCTTTTCAAGACCAGGCTCACAAATATTGATGGTCTCCCATGGCAGAAGAGAAGAAAGAAAAGTGGGTAGGATATCCTTTCAAAATATTTCTCAAAGAAGCCCTTTGAGTGACAGAGGAACGCGATGATGGACAATGTTGCCTAGATCCTTTAGCAGCTACCCAAAGGTGACACATATTCTTCCAACAACGATTTTGGAAGCGTAACACCCTCTAAGGTAAAAGTTAATTTTGACATCCCCGTATTTGAAGAGAAGATAGATGCATATGCTGAAAGATAAATGGTCAAATATTTTGGAAGGATATTTTTCTATTCATGATTTTTCCAACCGGGAAAAGATCACTTTTGCACTTCTCAAAGCTGCCCATGATGTGAACGACTGATGGGAAACCTACTGTGAGAAGAAGGGTGAAAGTGCACCCTCACTATTGTTAGCCGCACCCACTTGGAATTCATTACAGGATGTGATCAAGGAGAAGTACTACCCTGTCGGGAGCTATGAGGTTAAATACATAAAGTGGACCATTTTGCGGTAGGGAAGGGACCAAGACGTGCCAAAGTTTACCAATATTTTTCATACCCTTTGCATGAATTTTGGTATCAAGGATTCTGAGAGACATTTGGTACTCAAGTACCGTGGCTTCCCATACTGGTACATCTAGGAAAAGATGGAGTTCCTATACATCTCCTCGTTCGACAAGACGTAATGATACGCTATCAAGATTGAGTGGACGTTTAAACATGAAAATCCGAAGCAAGGGAAAGATGCCTCCAAACTGCAGAGAAAAGGACAAAGCCAAGGTGGGGTGGCCCAGGACAACCCGCCGAAGCTGCAAGTAAGGAACAACACAACAAAGTCGAAGAAGGACACAAAAAAATTGTGTGAGTTCCATAAGAGCTGCACTCACGACATGAGCGAGTGTCAGGCTAAGCAGTCACTAGTGGCCGAGCTGAAGGTTTTTGAATCAGACGCATGTTTCGACTCCGAGTTAGAACATGACAAGGGGAATGACAAAGGGAAGTAGATCATTGATGCAGAGCCCGGTGCCACCGTGGCCACCCCAAGATCCAAAAGGATGAGCCTAAAGATCCATAGGAGGGGGAAGGCCTCTTGCACTCACAGATGTGGGTGAAGAGTTCTCCGCTGTAGTTCATTGTCGAAAGCAGGAGCTAAAAGAACGTCGTTCCAACAGAGATCATGAAGTAGGTGGTCTTGCCGGCTACAACACATGCATAACTGTACACCATCGGGTGGCTTCACTAAGGATGAGATGTTTGCTTCAAACAACAGTTTTGCCTCCCCTACAACATCAAGCCCTTCATGGATGAGGTACTGTGATGTTGCCCATCTTGAAGTTTGTGATGTATTATTAGGACAACCATACCTATGGAAGCGACATTTTGTATATTAGTCTAGGACTCACTCTTTGATTATTACTTTGGGCAATAAGTTGTACTGGATATTGGAGGTAACCTCGCCTACGGCCATCTCTTTGATCACTTTAAAGCAATGCAGTAAGATTATTTTGCAGACACAGAAATTTGTTTTCCTTATGATTCACCCTCAAGGAAAGAAGGATATTGTGGCCATGGCTTCCAGATAGGGATCCTCCACACAACAATAGAAGATGGTCAAGGTCGTGGAGGAGTACAGGGACATTTTCTCCTCAACTAAGGGGGTGCCTCTACACTATCAGATCAATCACTCCATCGATTTGACACTGACCACGTCACTACCCAATGGACCAATCTATCAAACTCTATTTAGGAGAACGATGAGATTAAGAGGAAGATTCAAAATTTATTGCAAAAACAGCACATCCAGCCAAGATTATCACATTGTGGGAGCCCGGTTGTATTTGTACAGAAGAAGGATGGGACCTAGAGACTTTGTATTGACTATCGAGCACTGAACAAGATCATTGTACAGAATAGGTACCCAATCCCACGGATTGATGACCTTATGGACCAGCTCAAGGGGGCCAAATATTTCAGCAATATTGGTTTGAAGTCCAGTTATCACCAGGTGCCTATCAAACCCTCTAATGTGTGGAAATCTGCCTTCAAATCCAAGGAGGGCATTGTTGAAAGGTTGGTCATGCCGTTTGGGTTAACGAATGCCCCTGCAACCTTCATGATATTGATGGATGCCATCTTGTGACCCTTCACTAATGCATTCATGATGGTGTATTTAGATGACATCTTGATCTTCTTCCAGAGTTTGGAAGAGCACCTCCACCATATTCGACAGGTCCTCGAAACCCTGCGACAACACAAGTTGTGTTCTAATTTCGAGAAATGCACTTTTGGTGTGACCTAGGTTCATTATCTGGGGTACACCATTGATGCATAGGCTGTGCTTGTGGGCCCAACCAAGATACAATTCATTCGGGATTGGTCAGCCTCAACCACTCTAACAGATCTCCGAAGCTTTATGGGTCTTGCAAATTTCTACCCTAGGTTCGTGTTGGGGTTCTCTCATATCACTTGGCTTTTAAGTCAAGTCACCAAGGGTAGAGCGAGAGCAAAGCTCTTTTGGTATGAAATGAAATAAAAGGTATTTTCCAAGTTGAAGCATCGCCTATACTCTGAACCAACTCTCACATTACTTGACCTACAAAAACCATTTGAGATTGAGACAGATGCCTCCAACTATGCTATTGGTGCAGTTCTTACTCAGTAGGGGAATCTAGTGGCTTACTAGAGAGAGAAACTTTCAGACACAGTCTGAAAGCATCCTACCTATGACAAAGAAATGTATTCCATTGTGTAGGCCTACCGTCAATGGAAGCATTACACTCTAGGGAAGGAAACGATCATCCACATAGACCACCAAACCCTGCAGTTCATACAAACAAAAGCGAAGCTTCAAAACGATCACCATTAGAAATGGTCTATATACATGCAACAATTCCTTTTGAACATTAAGTAAAATAAGTCAAATGCCAATAATGTTGCAAACTGACTCAACTGACCATCATTCATGGCGCTGGTCGTTGTGCTCAACTCATGTGGGCACAAGACTTTGGGGTGGTTTCATCTTTACAAGAGCGATCCAAAATTTGGCAACACATACCAGACACTCCTGGAATGTAAGAAAGTTCCAAATTTTCACCTCTAGGATGCACTGTTATGCCACCGGGGACACATTTTTGTTCCTTTAAGTGAGCATGCCAAGATGATTTGGGTGGTGGAATACAGTCGAGTCACTGGATGTTTTAGAGTATTGTATAAATAATTTTATTGGCGAAGCCTTCGCCAGCATGTTGGGAAGTACATTTGATCCTGCACTACGTGCGACATTGCCAAAAAAACCATCAAGAAACAATGCCTATATACTCCTCTGCCTAATCCTAGTCAACCTTGGGAATCCATATCCATGGATTACATGTTGGGCCTTCCTTCTACTAGGCATGACAACAATTGCGTTTTTGTGCTCATCGACAAATTCGCTAAGATGGCCATTATGGCGGCTTGCAGGAAGAGTATCATAGCAGAGGCCACTGCTAAGCTCTTCTTTGAGTGAGTGTGGGTACACTTTGGGATCTCATGGTCCATTGTCTCGGATCGGGACAATAGATTCCTAACTGCATTTTGATGAAGTCTTTGATCAATGTTGGACACCAAACTTAATAATTCCATGACTTTCCACCCCCAAACTAATGGCCAAATAGAGGTCGTCAACAAGATAATTGATGAGCACCAATATTGCAACAAGGATGCGGCAACTCCTGGGTTACTAGCTTTACTTTATCAACCCAGGGTTCATACAAACTTGGAGGTTACAGCATTGTATACACAAGTAAAAGTGATGGTTCTACCTATTGTCACTATTCAGCTGGCGAGAGACCACTGGGTTTCAAGCTAGGCTTCTATGGAGTCAGAAGAAGGTTGATTCTTTGATGGAAGAAAGGTAAATCTACTCTAAGAGAGATCTACTCTACTGCAATAATGGATAAGGTCGACATGTAATGCTAAATCACACCATTTCCTAATTAACTGCTAAGAAACTATGCTAGGCAAAAATGCTAAATCAACATGAACCAAATGTTACTATGTAAGTTATAGAAGTAAGAAGCAGCAAACATCACTAATGTGCAAGTAAAGAGACTGAACTCTTTTTGCTTTTTTGTCTTTTTATGAAAAATCAAGTATGCAAACTAATTGCTTATGTTGATGTGGCAAGTGAATTAAGGTTGTTTGAGGATGGCTAGAAGCAAACTAATAAACAACCAATCTAATCTACTCTACTTATAATGGAAATGCATCTAAAAAGAAAATTAACAATGAAGCTATGAAACTAACTAAACATACATATACAAGAAAGAGGAGCCTTCATTACTAGGGTTGGGCCCTGACCCAAGAGCTTCAGCCCTCTGAGTTAACTCAATGTAGGCTCAAAACAAAACTCATTCTTATTACCAAAACAACAAATTACATCAATAAAACTTTCACAAGTCTGCAGCTCGAAAATAGCTTAGAGTTTTTACAATCAAAATCTGAATCCTACTGAGGTTCTAGGCCTCTCGATTTATACAACTGAAGTCCCCAATGAATTCCTTAAAATTGGGGAGGCTTGGCTCCCAAACTTGAGATAAACTGGTGCTTTGTCTCTCACTTGCTCGACTTCCTTCTCATCCTCATGATTTGGCTATTTGCACTCTGAGATGATGTGATGAATGGAGGAATAGTAAATGAGGAGGATTTACCTCCTACAATCCCTCTCCCTTGTGCCATTCGAGTTCTGACCTTATTCTTTTCCAAAATTCCTTGATTTTCTCCTTTAATCCTGCATTCAATGCATATTAGTCCACTAAGCATAATATCCAACTCTAACTCACCTCATAAACAAAACATAATAAAAAACATGTAATAAGTTATGAGAAAAGTTGGTTTGACTAAGCTAGGAGGTGAGTTAAGGCCCATATAATTACCCAATGATGAGGTTCATCATCACCCCCCTACTGAAAGTGTTGCTCATCCTCTGAGCAACTTAATTAATATCCATATCCGTCATGGCTCTAGTGGCCTCTCTGACATCACATGCCTCTGTTGTGGTCTCCTCTTCTTGTTCATAGAAGCCTGCTTTCTTTTCTACCTCCTCCCACTACCTCTTTTCTTTTTCTTCCTTTCTCCCTTCTAGCATCCCTAAGAGTAGTGATGGACTGAGTTTTAGGCCAATCCAATTGACTTTCAACTTTTGCATAAATTGTTTATACATCGGTGTCCTATTTAGTTCCTCTCTCAACCTTTGAGGAGAGTGATACTCTCTTATCCTTAAGTTGTATGGTAGTGTGTTCCATCTCCTCAGGCAAGCATGTATGCTATCATCGTCTAACAACCTAAGCATGTCCTCAAAACATGAAATTGCTTCCTCTTGGGTAGCAAGATACCTAGGTGCAAGATGAGGGTCATTTGCAATCAAATTATTGGTACTGATGAGGGCCATGGGATTTGATTGTTTAGCTCTTATCATAAGAGGTTTAGTATGTTCTCTTACTAATATTCTCTTCATCTCTGTAGCCCTTGATTCCTCATGGTTCATCCATGATGCTAAAGCCATCAACTGTAGATATCCTAGCTTGACATTAGGGTCCCATACATTCATGTCCGTTAGGGCCATGTTGTGCAAATAAAACTCGACCATCTTGGGGCCCTATCTTCTAGTTTGCTATGATCACAAAGATCAATGAACTGCCTGTAGACATGAAATGGCATGGTGCCTCTCTGTGCTACGGTCTTGATCTGGGACTGCAACCACTATTCCATGAGGTATATGGCATAGGATTTAGCTAGCATCCTACACTGTATTGCTTCCAAAGAGAGATCGGCCATACATGACAATTGATTCTCTCTTTCCTATAGTTGTCCTCTTGACCATGCATTTTCTACCTATAATTGCTTTTTCATTATGGCCTCTCTGTCTCTCAAGCTACTTAGCTCTCTTCCCATCTACATGAGTTTCTCCTCCATGTGACCAATGTCTTCCACCCCTTTGATTTGGCCATCTGCATCCATTGGTGAGTTCTGGCCCTCTCCTTCTCAAGCTCGAAGAACAATGGGATAGCAAATTTTTGAGGTATGAACCTTCCTCCTTCAATAAACCTATAGTAGGAGTCCATGTAAGGTTGGGGGCTGGGTTCTTTTATCTTTGGGTCCTCTTATTTAGTTTCTTTCTTCTCCCCTACCTCCCTTTCCAATTTTTGTGCCTCCTGTAGATTCAACAAAGTATCCTGTAGGATTTCTTCTACTTCCTGTAGAGTCTACCATGTATCTTGTAGGATTGTCTTTCTCTTGGAGGAGGTTGATCTAGTCATAGGCCTTCTCACATAGTGTTATAGCTCCAAATCTCACTCTTGATGTTTGTGATGCTGCACTCATGGCCTAGGGAAACCCCTCCTTCCAGACCTGGTCCAAATACTTAAAAAACAGTGTTTTACTCCCTATACGCGACATTGCCCTGAGCTAAACACGTGTGTATGCAGGTCTGTGTATACCCAACCCGTGTATATGTCCTAAAACACTTAAAAAAATTAAATCTCCTTAATTTCAGGTGGAGATGACAGGGTTTACCTATTAATTACCTATTAGTGCCCGTGGCCCAACTATTCCCACGAATTCCCAACTAAAAAACTACTTTGGGAGAAGTATAAAAAGGCTTCAATGGGAAGGCCTAAGGGAGTAGAGAATAGAGAGAAAAATCACTCTGCTGAGATTATCCGTGATTAGTTCTGAAGATCCTTATGCTTTCAGCACTTCCCCCCATTATATGAAACCCTTGTTTCCTTGAGCTTTGATGTTATTTCACTAGTTGAGATACTTTGTTATGAGTCATGGAAGGAGTTTGTTGAAGGCTTGAGATTGGACGAATCTGGAGCACAGTTCTGCTTGGAGCCTACAAAAGGAAGACTCAGGTGAAATCATTCCTTACTGTATTTTAGTTATCTACAATAAAAGAAACACTTGTCATGTTCCTGATATTAATCTTCTTCATGCTTATGATATTAATGTTATGATCTACATATGAATGGTTGTTTCAATTGTATAACTAACTACCTTTCAATATGCTATGAAGTTGATTTCCTTATGATGCTTGGTCCATATACTGCTATGCTTCCTTGAATTGATTGTTTTGCAGGTTGAAGGATCGAAAGGAACTCCAAGAAGGTTTGGACCCTGGCTGGATCTACCTAAATGAAGGACCCCTAGGTGCACCTCTCTTCACATAGTTTGCTTATATTAGTATCATAGCTGTATGGAATGCTTGTTTTTCATTGTAGATAACCCCCGCTCTGCTAGGGTATTGACCCAAGACCTTAGGGGACCTTGTCCCTCAACAGAATTGGCGACTCCGATGGGGACAACAGTATTGTTGTTCCTAGTTTGGGTTAATTTAAGCTAATCAGGGGTCAGATTTTGATTTTCTTGTTGTGACTGAGTTGTCTGTTCCTGTAGGAACTCAGACTTTAAGTCTATACATTTTCTTCAGACCGCTTTTTTTCTTTTTCTTATGAACTGTGATATACGCAGTTTTTCCAGCTTACAAAGGTGTATGTATGCAAGTTTCCTCAAGTTAACCTGTGTATACATTGGTTTCCTTGGGTTTAATAGTGTATACATGTAGGTGTGCATTGACACCGTTGCATATACCCTAAGTTTCCAATATTTTTGAAAATCTTTCTTATTCAGTAAATTTGTTTGCTGGTCTGAGTGCTTCCTGAGCAGTCGAGTTTGGTTGTCAGTCTCTATTTTTACAGCAAGTTTCTTGTTTCTAATTTTCTCTGTTTGTGGAAAGTTTTGGTCTTGTTTTGTTTGGTTGCAAGTGTCATCATTTGTGTTTGAGAACATGAGATTTCTCTCTGAGAATCTTGGTTGTTTTGGTCTTCCAGAGCAAAAAGATTGTTTTCAATCTTTGTGACAAACTTTATCTTTGTGATCTTCTTGCTTTCTGTCAAAACTACACTTTGTGGCCACTTACTTTTCTTGCTTTTTGAAAGTTGATGTGTGACGATTTTGAGAGTTGTCTTTCTTGATCTTTTGATCGTTGTCACCAAGCTCTTTTTTGTTGCTTTTTTATTGTTGAGAGCATCTTGAAACACCTATTTTGTTGAGTTTTCGCCCATTTTGAGTTGATAACTTGCAAAGTGTTTTGGTTGCTTATTCTTTGGTCTCAAAGTTTTCAATAGTATTTGAAGTACTTTTGAAAAGCTATTTTTGTTTTTGCTTTTGAAGAAAACTTCTTGAAAACTTGGTTTTTGCTTTGTTTGGCCTTGTTTTGATTTAGTTTTTTTTTTTGCGAGTGAAAGTGCATTTTTGTTTGTCTTGAAATTTGCTTTTAGTGTTTGGACGAAAATGAGCATTAGTAACTTATATTCTATCTAAACATCTTAAGTGGCTAATTAGAATTGATAAACATGTTACTTTCATTCTTTGATTTAGAGTAGTCTTAAGTTTTGCATTAGCATGTACTCATTGCATTAGGATAAATTTGTGCATCTTTTAGGGCATCCATAATTTTGTTAATTTTTGTGAGTGTGAAGCTTGAGTAAAAGAAAAGGAAAGAAAAATTTATTGCTTTCTTAGAAGTTCCTCAGAACCTAGTAGAAATTTCTTTCATCGAAGAACAAAACGAGTGCATTTGCATATAGTTTGGTTTTTATTAATTTCTTTTGCGTCAAAACACCACAAGTTTTATTTCCTCTTATCCCTTGACTTAAGAGCAGCCCATTTAAAAACAAGCGCTAATTAAAATACACTAGAACTTTTTTATAATTGTCAATTTAGACACACCAACAAATTTTAGGATATTTTAGGGCCTTCAATTAGGCGTGTGGAGAGAAAACTCTCCAAGGCCATTTAAACTGTCAAGCATAGGAGTCTGAATAGTGAGTGCAAATCCAATAGCGTTAGGAAGACTAGGAAAGGTTCGGATCTAGGAGTTAAGCACGAGGGTTTTTGAAGATAAGGAAGAGAGATACCCCCTCTCCTACTTGTCGGATCTTACCTCAAGATTGTTCTGCCTGGCTTCTAACACGAGTTGGTAACCTTAGTTTCTTCTCCCAGGGATCTATATAGGTGGCTGCAGAGGGGAATCCCACGGCACCTAAGGTCGATGTTGTATCACTCTCAACGGTACTACTGGAGGGCACCCTTGCGAAGCTTGGGGGCTTGCACCGCTGTAGGTTGTTGTTAGAAGGTCAGCGTAACTTCCTCTATTACCTTCACTAGTAGGACTGGGTTGTCATTATCCCAGACTATCTTTGGAAGGCCCCTTACTTCACTTTCTTGTATGTTGGTGTCCGGTCCTCATCACCCGGAGCAGAAATACTTGAAAGTTGTTTGACTAGCTAACATCTTTTAGGGCCTTTTTAGTGTGTGCTCTGTGCTCTTAGTTGGCCTAGCTTTCATTTTTTCTTGAGTCTTTAATTAGATCTTAATAAAAAATTCAAAGTGGCTGATCGATCGCCTAAACGGTCTCGAAGACTTCGTGGTCTTTCACCCCCAAGTTTAGAGCCTTCTCCTAGGAGGCACAGAGGTAATACTGTCGGTGGGTTTCATCCCATGGCAATGGATGCATCGGGGATTGATCCTCCCCTCGAGGGAATTAGTGTTCAGGAGAGGCCTAGTACTTCCGCAGAACTAGAGATGAACTCTCCAGTTCTTTCTCGAGTTCTCTTTCAATTAGAAGATAACATAGAGATATAATAACTCCCAGAGTCCTTAGCGGCTCCAAATTCTCCTCTAACTTCTAACCATCTAAACGTATTACAATACATTGGGACTCTGATGCATAGACGGTCAAGTCCAGGTCATATTATGCACTTACCTTCGATGACCACCACTGGAAGCATGGCTTCTACCACAAGTGCTTCAACCATGCAGACTCCAACATTAGTACAAGGGGGAGGAACTATTTCCATCCCCTCTGCATCTTTATTTGGGTCTTTTGCTAGCACATCCTTAGTTGGGTCTACCTCCATTCCTTCTACAAGTGGGAATTCTGAAGCCAATGCATCTAGTTCTGGATTCTTCTCGTTTGGCACCCATTCACAGGGTATTCTGTCAGTTCCATTTAGTGCCTCCACATGCATGATGGGTGGGTCGACTTCATTTCAAGGTTTTCCTTTTGGAAGTGGTCATATACCACATTCCAACCTGAAGATAGGATCTATGCCTTTTTCTTCTACAGGACAAGGCAACAATCCCTTTCAAGGTTGGACTAACCCTGCGGTTAGTGGAATAGGAGCTGAGAATCCGTTTTTCGACCAACAAGGGAATAGATCGCACTCCACTGTTAGTTCATTTCAAAGTATTCCTCCCTTAGCTTCTGCTTGGAATCATTATCAGGAGTTATCGACTCCTTATAATCCTTTAGGAGGGAGCTTCGCTGGTTATGGAGGTTTTTCGGCTGGAGTTGGTCAAACTCTGAGTTTTGCTGGATCACAAGGTTTTCCTTTTGGTTCAGCTGGTTTTGCTGGTTACTTTGGGTAGCTTGGTGCCTTTCAAAATCTAGGCCAATATTTTTAGAACTTTGGCAACCCCGCCCAGTCTGGGTGGAATCCCCAGGGTCCTCCTAGGCTTCCTTTTCTAGAAACTTTGAATTTTCTAGAAAAGGAGACATTGGGGAAGGCATTTTTTCCTTCTTTTTATGGGAGTCTTCAATCACAATAGGAATTTTGAATGGTGTTTGGGGTTTCCCCTGTCTTATTATTGTGCTTTTCCTTGTCCTGAAATATAAGGGGTCTGCCTTTGTCTTTTGACTTTTTGCCTAATGCGAGTGCTAAGAGCAGTCAGGGCAACTGATTCCTCTCTCTCAGTGGGTTCTGGACACATCCTAGGTGAATCCTCCTTGTTTTCTATTCCCTCTTTTCCATTGTCTTCTTAACCTATGTCCTTCCTTTCTTCTTCCTCATGTATACCTTCAACATCTTTATTAGTTTCCCCCTTAACATCCTCCTCTGTTTGTTCATCATCCTCCTTCTCTTTCTCATCTTCTTCTTCATCTTCCTCATTTTCTTCTGTTTCATCTCCTTCTTCATCCATCTCATCTTCATCTCCTTCTATTTCTTCCTCTTCATGCTTTACTTTTTCTTCCTCTACTTCATTCTCTTCCTCTCCCTCTTCACTGACAGTAGGACTAACATCATATGTAAGAGCTTTGATGTCATTCTCTATTGCCATGTCTCTGAAAACTGACCATGATATAGGAATTATGAGGTTTTGGAGGGCATCTTATATAAGGATCCTAAATAACCCATGGTGAGCTAACTGTTGGGAATTTCCCTCCTGCACTTTGATGCTTGAGTCTATTAGTGATTGGAGAAGAAGTATGGTATGATGAGGCTTTGGTGAGGGGGTGTTTCTACTCCAAATCTCAATTCTTCAAAAAGCCTAAAATGATAGCCATAAACCACACTACACCTACTCTCACATGAAATGTATTTGATGAGTTGGTAGCTTACCTCATTCCAAGGATATGGTAGACTTTCCCTACTTACTCCATTTTTGTCCTCAATGGGTTCCTCACCTTCTAAAAAGAATTTCCTTTTGGAAACCTGGCTATCTCCTTTGTCTTCTTTCCTCCATGGTATTCCTAGGGGAAGAATGGTTACTTTGTTGATGAGTTCGGGGGTGAGTTCTATGGAGAGGCCTCTTACCACAATAGTGGCATGGATTCTGGTGAGTGGAATGAGGGAGAAAGCAAAATCTTAGGCTACCTCATCATCATACCTTCTGAATTTTTTGAAAAACCCCATGCAATTATGTCTTGTGAAGATTTCAATCACTTGGGGGTGTTGTTGGTTTCTCACAGTGTTAATGGGATCCCTCCTATTAAACCCTCTTGTCATCTTGGTTGGTGAAGTTTGAGGAGATGAGGGGTTTGAGACACTTTTAAAATGCAGAACCAAAAATGAAATGGATGTGTATGTAATTCCCTTACACAACTGCTAAATTCAGTCAAACTTAGAGGATTTCTGGTTCAATTACTTGTAAAGAGGGATGTAATTATAGAGCCTACCTCTTCATAGTGTTTGCAGTGGCCAACTCCCATGTTTTCCCCTCTGAAGCTCCTCTCGGCCAATCCTGTAGACAGTCTCTGTGTATCCTGTAGGAATTCCTATGCATGATCCTATAGGAATTCCTGTGCAATACTATAGTAATTCCTCTGCAGTAAAATGATGGAGTTGTTCTTTCAGTAGGTTTCTTGGGTATGAGAGCGACTTGTGAGAGCAAGCTTCAAGGAATTGAATGCATGAATGCATGGGGATGATGACTATTTCCTCTTATGGTTATTCGGGGTGAGGTGGTGTGCTGGTAGCAAAGGTACGTTTCCATTTTTGGACCGTTGGTATCCACTACCACCTCATCATTCCCCACTCATCATAATTAGCTCCCACCTTATGCATCCATAGCTTTAACCGCTTTTGTCCTTCTCCCTCTCTGTCTTTGAGTTGACTATTGCCATGTGTGAGAGGACACCTTGTTGTGTATGTGTTGACTGAACAAAGGTGGCCAAGTTAATTGGCCACCTTTTTGCTTATAAACCAACTTACGTGTAACCCTTAGATTTTTTTGACTACATGATGCATATGAGAGAGTGACCGGATACTTACTTGTGGTGCCAATGCTTTGTTACAATTGTCGAAGACTAGAGGTGCTATTGTGTGTATTAGCTTCATGCTATTTTTTTCCTCCTATTGATGTTTCCTAATGACTCCTTTGTTTGTGCAGGTACTTGTGGTTGAATATGGTGGTGTTGCTACTTCTTTGGAGCTCCTGGATCATCATGATGGAGGCTTGCTACTGTTATGATTGGTATTCTGTGGGACAGGCTGCTACAGGATTTCCTGTAGCTGCTTCTCCCTCAGTACTCTTAATCATGATTTTTTTTGGGGTTGTGAGGATGGTGACATGGATGGATCTAAATACTAGGAGTGTAGAGAACAAGGAATACTAAAGTGATTCTCTCTATTCCTCCCTATTTCCCTTCTTTTCGAAGATTGAAAAAAAAAGTGCAAGGGTGGTGATGGTGGACAAGGTAAGGTGATTGAATGATGAAGGGGGTATATTTTATTGGAATATCAAGTCATTTATTTGCCTTAGGGTTGCCTCTTGTAGGATTTCTGGGTCACTGTAATTCCTACAGGATCATCCTGTAGGTTTTCCGAGGATCCTGTATGTTTACAGGGGATCCTGTAGAAAACATAGTCCCTTTCTAAACTGAAACAAAGGAGTGGAAAAAATGACAAAAATGGTGGAGGAATGAATGGTAATGAGTGGAAAAATAAAAAAGTGAGTGGCAGGCGTCTCTTTGTGATCCTCCTTTTCTCCTTGACCATCCTTCTTGCTGACTTGCAAATGGAAATTTCACGATTTTTTAATTTTTTTTTAAAACAACTAGGCTGCCTCTGAGAGGTTTTCACTGTAGTTGTTTGCCTTGGGCACCTCAAGAGAGGTTTTCACCTAAGGATATTTCTTTATTTTTTTCCTTTTTTTTTTTTACACCACTTGGGCACCCCAAGAGGTTTTCAACCCAATGGTGGGACTCAAGCACCTCATGGAGGTTTTCACCTGAGTCCTTATTTTTCTTTTTTTTTTTCTTTTCTCAGTGATTTGATGAGGGAGGAGCTAAAACCAACTCCACTGTCATCGCTATTTTATTAATATCATCAATGAACTCTTGCTTTGGTAAAGATCTATTATAAATTTTCAATCGGTGTCCATTAACAAGTAAAGGGATGGCCTCTTCATCTATGGTTCTGATCTGCACTGAACCATTATCATGGAATCTTTCTACAACATAAGGTCCTAGCCATCTTGTCCTTAACTTTCCCTTGAAGTATTTATGCCTGGAATCATATAAACATGCCCAATTGCCTTCCTAAAATTGCTTCTCCTTCATGTTTTTATCATGCCAAATATTCCTTTGAAGTTGAACTACCTCTGTATGTAGGAGGTCCTGCATTCTGAATTCATCCAAACCATTCAATTGGATCAATCTCTCTTTTTGTGCACTGCTGAGATCTAGATCTAGTTGGCCTGCCATCCTTAATGTGTTATGCTCAAATTCAATGGACAACAAGGCCCTTTTCCCATAGACCATCTCATAGGGTGTGAATCCATTAGTGGTCTTCCATGTGGTATTATAGGCTCAGGTGGCCTCAACTAGTCTATCTGCCCAATCCTTCCTATTGGTGCTTACCACTTTGGTTAAGATGACCTCCAATGCCCTATTGGTCACCTCCACTTTCCCATTATCTTGTGGATGATAGGGAGTAGAGGTTCTATGCTTGTTCTTGTGCTGGCTGAGTAAGTCTTCAATCATGTTGGAGGTAAACTGGCTGCCTTGGTTTGTGATCAGCTCTCTAGGGTACCCAAATTTGTAGAATACATTATCCCTTCGGAACTCGACCACCTTCTCCTTTGTTGTTGCCTTAATTTCCTTGGTTTCGGCCAACTTAGTCAAATAGTCAGTGCACACAATGATGTACTATTTTTTCTTGGAAGGAGGGTCAATAGGCCCAATGAAGTCCATGCCCCACTTGTCAAATGGCTCGAAATTCACTTGAGGCTACAGATGCATTTCATCTCTTGGAGTAGGCCTTCCCATCCTTTGGCACCGACCACACTGACTAGTATATATTTTCACATCTTGATGAAGAGTGGGCCAATAATAGCCAGCTTGTAACACTTTGAATGCTCTCCTCTTTTCTACAAAGTGACCTCCACAAGGCCCATCATGACAGGTCAGAAGGATGTCAAAGACTTCCTCCTCCCTAACGCACCTTCTCAAGATTTGATCTGGGCTGAGTTTGAAGAGATTTCCCCCAATCCAAGAGAAGGGGGTGCTCTTCCTTACTATCTTTCTCTTTTCTTTGGAGGACAAGTTTGGTGGGAACTATGATGATACCAAATAGTTTGTTATATCAACAAACCATGGAGAGAGAACTGAAATAGCAAATAAGTGCTTGTCTGGTAACTGGTCATCAACCATTCCTTCTTCACCTGCAGGCAAATTTACTTTAGACAAAAAGTTTGCAACAACATTTTCGTTACCGGGCTTATCAAGAATGGTTAGATCAAAATACTGTAATAAAAGTAACCATCTTATAATTCGAGCATTCACATCTGGTTTTCTCATTAAATGTTTGATTGCAGCATGGTCAATATGCACAAATGTTTGATAGCCTGTAACATATTGCCTAAATTTGTTTAATGAATGCACAACAGCTAGGAGTTCCTTTTCAGTCACTGTGTAATTTAGTTTAGCCTTAGATATATTCTTACTGATAAAATAGATAGCATAAGGAAATTTTCATCTATCTAACCTAGGGCTGCTCCTATGTTTTTGTGTGAGGCATCAACATGAATGTGAAAGGGGAGGGCCCAATTTGGGCCTCGGAAAATCAGTGTAGTGGTTAACTTGTCCTTTAGGATGTCTAAGGCCTCTTGACAACTTTTTGACCATCTAAATTCAGAGTCCTTGGCCAACAAAACAAATAAAGGAGAGGCCAACTTGTTGAAGTCCTTTATGAACCTTTGGTAGTATCTAGTTAACCCTAGGAAACTTCTGACATCTCTCTACTTTTGAGGAGGTGGGACCCTTTGGATGATAGCTATTTTGTTTGGGTCCACCTGTAGTCCTTCTTAAGATATTGAATGACCTAGCATAGTCCTTGTTGTCATCAAGATTTCACATTTTTCGGGACTAAGAGATAGGTTCATTTCAATGCATTTGTACAGTACTCAGGACTGCTCTCTGGAAAGTGGCAGGAGCATTACATAGGCCAAAAGCAAGGACCCTATAGGAAAAATTACCATAGTGGCAAGTGAATATGGTTTTATCTTGGTCTTCCGGGTTGATGACAGGTCAAAAGGATTTCAAAGACTTCCTCCTCCCTGACGCACCTTCTCAAGATTTGGTCTGGGCTGAGTTTGAAGAGATTGCCCCAATCCAAGTGAAGGGGTGCTCTTCCTTACTATCTTGCTCTTTTCTTTAGAGGACAAGTTTGGTGGGAACTATGATGATACCAAATAGTTTGTTATATCAACAAACCATGGAGAGAGAACTGTAATAGCAAATAAGTGCTTGTCTGGTAACTGGTCATCAACCATTCCTTCTTCACCTGTAGGCAAATTTAATCTAGACAAAAAGTCTACAACAACATTTTCCTTACTGGGCTTATCAACAATGGTTAGATCAAACTACTGTAATAAAAGTAACCATCTTATAATCTGAGCATTCACATCTAGTTTTCTCATTAAATGTTTGATTGCAGCATGGTCAATATGCACAAATGTTTGATAGCCTGTAATATAATGCCTAAATTTGTTTAATGAATGCACAACAGCTAGGAGTTCCTTTTCAGTCACTGTGCAGTTTAGTTCAGCCTTTGATATATTCTTACTGATAAAATAGATAGCATAAGGAAATTTTTCATCTATCTAACCTAGGGCTGCTCCTATGGATTTGTGTCAGGCATCAACATGAATGTGAAAGGGGAGGGCCCAATTTGGGCCTCGGAAAATCAGTGTAGTGGTTAACTTGTCCTTTAGGATGTCTAAGGCCTCTTGACAACTTTTTGACCATCTAAACTTAGAGTCCTTCGCCAACAAACCAAATAAAGGAGAGGCCAACTTGTTGAAGTCCTTTATGAACCTTTGGTAGTATCTAGTTAACCCTAGGAAACTTCTGACATCTCTCTTCTTTTGAGGAGGTGGGACCCATTGGATGATAGCTATTTTGTTTGGGTCCACTTGTAGTCCTTAAGATATTGAATGACCTAGCACGATCCTTGCTGTCATCAAGATTTCACATTTTTCGGGACTAAGAGATAGGTTCATTTCAATGCATTTGTGTAGTACTCAGGACTACTCTCTGGAAAGTGGCAGGAGCATTACATAGGCCAAAAGCAAGGACCCTATAGGAAAAGGTACCATAGTGGCAAGTGAATATGGTTTATCCTGGTCTTCCGGGCTGATCTGGATTTGGTTGTACCCACTGAATCCATCTAAGAAAGAGAAAAACCTTTTCCTTGCGAGGCCATCTAGCACTTGGTCAACGAAGGGTAGAAGGAAATGGAACTTCTTTTTGGATTTGTTCAACTCCCTGTAATCAATACAAATTCTCCACTTACCATTTTTCTTTGGAACTAACACCAAAGGAGAGACCCACCCACTGTTGAAGATAGGTAAATGAACCCTTCATCTAGCAACTTTTTCAGTTCTTCTTTGACTATATCTTTAAGAGCTAGATTCATCCTCCTTTGGGGTTGTTGGACTAGCTTGCAACCTTCTTTTATGTATATGTAGTGAGTACACACTGAGGGGTGTACTCCCTTCATTTCTTTGTAACTCCAAGCGAAGGCTTCTAGATTTTCCTTTAGCATGTTGCATAACTTCTCTTCTTGGAGAGCAGAAAGAGATGGATTGATTTTCAAGGTTCTCTCTGGGCCGAATTCTATGGTTTTGACATGGAGTGGGTTGGAATTGGCCAAGCATAAGTCAATTGGATGATTGTTCTGGGTTTCCTTTACTGTAGCTTCTAAGGGCAATGAATTGGGAGTTGGAATTTGGATTAGGTGTTCAATCAAATCATCCTCATCTTGTCCTTCTCCCATGGTTGTTTCTAAAGTATAAATTTGGGTGGAATAAACTCCATCTTCTTCCTCCTCCTCCAAATCATGCTCTAGAGAATTTTGAATAGGAGGTTATAGGACTAACTACTTGGACATATGCCCATTCTTGATGGTCATATTCCTAGCTCTGTAGCTAATGTAACCATCGACAGTGGCCAACCATGGTCTCCCAAGGATGAGAGGGTAACCAGTAAGCTTATCCTTAGGTTGGAGAACTAGGAAATCTGCAGGGTACTCCCAAGAGTCAATGGAGGCCATCACATCCTCCACAATCCCCTTAGGGGTTACTGTGGAGTGGTATGCAAGTTGTAGAATTGTTGTGGTCTTCCTCAATGAACCATGGAGGTTGGGCTTGTGCATGGTGTCCTTGGTCATCACATTAATGGCAACCCCAAGATTGATCAAAGTGTGTGGGGAAATGGTGCCATTGATGTCCAAATCTACTACAGGGCTTCCAGGGTCCACATATTTTGGATAGATTACCTACCCCAACATTAAGTCGGATAGTTTCCCAATAACATTAATGGTAGGGGAATCACTTCTTCGCCTCCTTGGATGCTTGAAGCACTTCTCCTTAATAAAATTATTGTAAATAGGAACATCTTTTATCACTTGGAGAAGTGGAATCTTTACACATAGATTTTTCAATTCTCCCAAAAGTTTAGTTTCTTCCGGATTGGTTGAAGTGGTTGGGCTAATCTCTTAGGAAAGGGTGGATTCACTTTAAGATTGCTTTCCTCTATTTCTTCTTCAACCTCCCTAGATGGAGGTGGAGGTCAGTTATCTGGGATAACTCTCCCAGATCATAGGTTAATCTCCTAGATTTCCACAACATAAGCTGGATATGATGTCTCTCCATTGTATACTTGTTGAGCATGCCTGTTGTTCGGGTTCAGATTTGGTTGGGAAATCATCTCGGGTTTCTTGGGTGGAAGCAGAGTGTAGGAGCTATGGTTGGGAAGGTGGTGCAAGAAATAGAGCTGGAGCATTGTTGTATTGGGGCCTCCACCCCTAGGGCGGAGCATTCCACTAAGGTTGTGGTAGAGCATAAGGTTGAAATTACTAGATGGCTGGCTAGGAGTGATACTGAGATGCAAAGGACCAAGGAGGGGGTTTAGACCAAGAAGGATGAGCAAGGGGTCCCCAAGAAGGCATGATTGTGATTTGGTTGGCATTGTAATATGCATGGGACGACCCTTGCATGCCCTGCTGGTATGGTCTAGGCCCATGAGGTCTCCTTTGGTTAATGTAGTAGAGCTACTTAGTGACCCCTTCAGCTCCTTGTTAGCTTGTTGGGGCTTGACCCAAGTCCAGAGGTGATTTCGCCAAACAAATCCTAGTACTACTAGCCCTTTCGGTAACAGTCCGTGGAGCGTAGACTGAGGTCTCACCCGAGGTAGTATGGGAGAGAGCTAGAACCAGGTTTCCACACCCTAGAGATGTCTGATGTTTTCCAGTGGTCCGTGGTTTGACCCTTTGTGTACGTCGCTATGCACACTTATCAGTACTTCACAGCTGGCGACGCTCCCTTTGGGCAGCCCTACTCGGGGGACGAATAGTGTTATTACCCAAATCCTTACCAGTAACCCGATATTAGTTGGTTAACTTAGCTTATTTGTATGCTTTCATTTATATTTACCAATATTCACCATTCATACAACAACGCGCAATAAATCAACATTATAATTGTAATTGATATCAAACATGTAATAACGTAAGAACAGATACATAGAATTCGGATAAACTTCTCTTTATTATTCTTCTTTCATGGTTATAGACTCGACTCCACCCTACGCAATCAGCTGCAGGGGTCCACGTACTCAGCTGTGGACTCTACTAGGCCTCTGCACACTCAACTGCAGAGCCTCTTCCTACTGCTATGACCCAAGATACTAGACTCTTACTCTATGCTTGCTATCATTTTTACTCCATCCCTTTGTTACCTTCCTTGACTTAACTTAACTACTTTACAACTTAGAGCCTCGCTCTATTTATACAATCCCATGGTCCGTGGACCATGGGTAGACTGACACTACATTCAAAACTTAGGGTGGAAAGCCCTATGACTCTAACATAGAATTTGTGCTCCGCGCCTGCAATTCGTGGAGTTTTTACAATAATATTATTCAAAACTTGGGCTTTGAGCCCTAAAACATGTTGCAGGGGGGATTCCATGCCCAACAGGCCCCCGACACAAACATCATGACTCGCCCTCCAGTCACTCAGCTGGCGTGATGATCTTGGCGCAAAGTACCTCTAGCTAGTCGTGATGTCTGCAGCACACTGAGCTTCTGCTTATTGTACCTGCTGCATTCTATCTTTTGAGCCCTCCATTTCTGGTGCGTTGTGCTGCATCTATGCATGCATCCCCTTAATCTGAGCAAGATTTTGTTCAATATCTACCATGATTGTGAAGGCTTCATCAATCCATGGCTGGACCCGCACTTTCAGAACTGCTTCCTTATGGTTTACCGCATCAACCTGCTCCTTTAATTCCTTGTCTTGCTGCATCCCCTGTCTGCGCAGTCCCTCTGATGTTGTCGTACTACTGCTGGAGTTCATGTGCCTCTGTCTCCAGCCGCTAGATGTTGGGGTCCTCCTGTAATGTTGTGAGGACCTCAAGCGCCTATTGCAACATGTTGGTACAGTCAAGCACTACACCTCCAATCTCTTCCAACCCTGCTGTAATAGTGCTAGTGCGTTGTTCTTTGATTTTCGGGGGAGTGGAAGGCTGCGCCTTCAACTGCAACTCAGTGATATGGAGATTTAGCTCCAGCTACACCCTTGTTGTCTCTTCTCTCATGTTGCGAACTTCATTGGCCAAACTGTGGATTCATACTTCTACTGGTAGATCTACTGCGATAGCAAACTCTGGAACATGTCGGTAGGCATCATCTACCGTCTCCACCGTCCTTTGGTTCTGTGACACAAACTCATCGCGTTCTAAGCTGAGCTACTTCATATTGATATTCTGTTCACTAAGAACTTGGATTGCGCGGTTTTCCCTAGTGCACAACTCTGTTGTTATTCCATCTTGTAGCTAATAGAGTGTTTCCCGGGGGAAGGGCAGCTAGATTAAGGCCAAGGCCTTTCATCCTGCTAACCATCATTCTGTCCACCGCATTTGATGCTACTAACACTCTCTCTGGCAACATTATTGTGTTATCCATCCTTGCGCGGAAACATCTGCTCTGCTGCTGAAGTACCTGCTGTGACGTGGGTAGACAAGGTACCTTCCTAAGGGGCCGGAACCTGTAACTCCTGCAATTGTGCCCTTAGGGCCCCCAACACAGTCTTGTGCTTCGTCATAAACTCTTGGAACACTTTGTTGGTGACATCATAGACCATCTCACCGATGTCATAGAGATCTCCTTCAATTAAGGTGATTGGCTCAATGGCTAGCTTCGAGGCCTTAACCTTCTTCCTTGGACACGATCTCTTTGTGATGCAAGGCCATTTTAATTGAGTGGATGCGGTCCCCGAGTCCGCGCTCCCTGGTATCGCATCTGGTTCCTCTAGCACCTATCCTAAAGACGTTGCTTGGCCCTCGTCTGCCTATGTTGTTGCTACCTATGCTGCTGCTGCTACTTCTATGGCTTCCCGCGTTACCTTTTCCTCAGCTGCTGCTTTTTTGTTCCACCTTTTCTTTGCTAACTAAGTGATGCGCAACTTAGCCTCATCCTTCCTTTTCTGTGCTGCCAATTTTTCCAGTTCTGCCCAATATGGGGCGTGCCACTCAGAAGGCCATGTCTCCAATACCATAAAGATCACGTCATCAGTGGCTATGAATGGTAGCTTTGTCCACTACTTCTCCAGATCCTTCTGTGCCCTGATGTATATGTTGTGCATATCCGCCTTAAACTCAGTAAAATTTTGAGATTGTTGTACACTGTGGGTGATAGGCATAGCCTCCTATTGATCCACATCTGGATGCTCGCCTCCATGAGCACCCAAAAAATTTTGATGTCGGGAATCCGTTTCATGTCCTTAGTGGCCCAGAGCAAAGCATACTTCGCGGCCTATGTTAAGTCTCTGTCAATGTGGGGGAACTGATTGTCCTCCGGTAGTTCTCCGACTACCAGCAATATGGATAAGAGAAACCATGCGTAGTGGAAGGTCTTACCCTGCTACTGGGCTTCATGATGGTTTGTCAAAAATTCTTCGCAGAGGAATTCGACCCAATTGAACTGAACCCCCTCTGTGCACTACTCGGCCAGTGCGACCACCGGTGTTGGTTCTTATCAGCGCGACATTTTCTCATCACTTTGCTGGCCAGGAGTTTCGTGGCTATGCACACCCCCTTATCCTTGATGTTAGAGATAATGTATCCCCTCTTCTTTTTCTCCAGCTTATACTTTGCTTTCATGGCCTTTGTGAGGGCTAGATCGCTACTTTTCCCAGCTATTGTCACGGGGTCCATTCCTTTACAGGGAAGCCGAGAAATTAGTGAATGAGGTCTGCCATGATGGGAATAGGCTCCTCCAGCTATAGATACCCATCATGCACCAGGTACAGTAGCTGCCTAATGACAAAAATGGTGATGGGCACGCAGTGGAAATGCGGTATCCATAACAAGTGCAGTAACCCGACCTTTTCAACACCGCATAGCCATTTTTGTGTCTCTAACGCTATCACTGCCCCCTCCATTTTCTGCTTCATCAGGTTGGTTGTCTCTAACTGTGGGAACTTCTCCCTGTCTGCGAGGTCCTAGTCTTCAAATTTCATAGTTGGCACGCGGCCTAGGTGTGCGCCCTCAAATATAATGTCATCGGGGAGGAGCAGGGTCTGGAGCGAGCTTTTCATTTCATCCAGGTTCTTTGGCACCTTGGTTTTCCCTTTCCACAGAGGGAGATATGCCGACAGTTTTGTTGCAGAGTGCAATGGTTGGATGTCCTCCTCCACGTCTTCTTCTTCTTCTGTGGCGGCAATCAGGGCTTCCAAATCTTCCTCCTCCTCATCTGTTTCAATCGTAATTGCCTTCCCCTTCTCTTCCATGGATAATTTGTGCTGCAGATTCCTTGAGTACATGCGTACTAGCCCATTACCTGTTTATCCTTCTTGGGCCTCGGTGTTTGCAGTGATTTGGGGACTTCTTTTACCACCCTGGTGCCTTCTGGAACATCCTCCACCATGTGGGTCTGTGCGGCCTCACCGTTGGTTACCTCCTTAATTCCTAACCCATCCTTAGTGGCGATCATCCTCTGTGGGTTGTATTTTGTCTCTCACAAACTTAGGGGCTCAATTATCACTCGGCTCTCAACACTCTATGCTCTGCTCAAGCGCTCAATTCTCAAATGACCAATGTTGTTCGCTGGCTAGCCTTTTGAGTTTTATAGCACCTTCCAAATTTGAATTCGACCATTCCCCCCAATTTCAGGCCATTAATGCTTTCTTGGCGGCATACTTTCCCAAATCTTGCCCATAACTTGCATCTTAAATTCCCGCTACACCCACTCCATTTGGCCTGAAATGAAACATCCCATCATGAATAGTGATACCAATGGTCACTTCCCAGCCAACCCACGCGGCAGTGTAGCCCTCCATGCGTGGTCGTGAACCCTGTGATGTCCTACTCCTGTGTGCATCTCTTATATCGCGTAGCCCCTAGGTAGAATATTTTATAGTCTCGTGCTCCCTTTCAACTGCCTGGAGCACTAATACTGTCCTTCCTATGGCTAGTCAGGTGGGCACACCACTCGTGTGGGGCTTCATCTCGTCCCCCATCATGGTTCGTGGAGAATCCCCATCTTCCCTTGTAGTGATCGGCATCGCGCACTCTACGAGTTGCACTGCGCTGCCCCGGTTACTATGTTTG
This sequence comes from Pinus taeda, assembly GCA_000404065.3. NCBI lineage: Eukaryota > Viridiplantae > Streptophyta > Pinopsida > Pinales > Pinaceae > Pinus > Pinus taeda. The sequence continues at coordinate 26,899 of APFE031439425.1, forward strand.
GTGAGACACGGTCTTAGCCATGGCAGTAGACTAACTAGTCCACGACGATAGTCCTCCAACTCATTAGTATGATCATATGCACCTTGCCTTGCCATCCTCAATTTTTTGACGAGAAATTATTCCTTTATTTCATTTTCTAGCTTCTTGACCTCTACGTCCATTAAAGTGCTTCTCTCCCCTAGTCGTACCTAGTCTTTTTCAAGTTCGTGAAGTCTAAAGTTTCTCCGTTAGATTCCTTCCTCAAGTCTTATATGTTTTGTTTCATTCACCTATGTGATTTCTTAGTTCCAGTCGGCGTGGACCATTGTATCTATGGGTGTTGTTATGCGTGGACTTGTCTTCACATGCTCCACTGGGACTACAACCCCTGCTTCATACTTTAGCTTCCGAAGCGCTTACATGGTCATAGTTTTGCACATGGTCCTATAAGCCCAGATAGCCACTGGTATGCACAGGTCCCAGTTGGTGCATCTCACATGGTGGGCCCTATTCAGCACTTCGCACACGTTGTCAAAGGCTTCCCCGTGTATGATTTTTGGCATGCTAGGTTGTATCATACTTCATCATTTGAGCACTTGTCTTGCCTGATTTTTCTTATTGTTCCTATTTCCTATCGTGAGAGAGATGCGCATTTGTGTAGGTTGCGTACCATACTCCTGTACCCATCTGGAAAGGTGGGCGCGTAGATTGTTTCATCCATCCTGCCTGGCTTCCATTCTCCTCTGAGGCTTCCCAAATCGTAAGCATATCATCTTTCAGCATTCGCGCCAGTCCTCAAAGATTCTTTGATGTGTTCCCCACCATCTTGCGGGCATCACGCACAGTGCCCATTTTAGAGCATCGAAGCACTGTAGTTTTGGTACCGCGCTCTCAAATTTGTTCAGGAATTCATCCACTGTTGTTAATCTGTCATACATAGGCACATTTCTTGGCTCGGTTGTCACGCAACGCAGTGATCTTACCATCATGTTGCAATTGAGTGTGGTTACCTTGTGTAACCAGTTTTGCCGTCGTTCTGTTTCCTCATCTCAATCTGATGTGCAGGAGCTTTCACGCTCACACGAAATTATGCCATCTTCTGTTGGATTCACCCAATCCTGTTCCCAGGTGGTTATCTTATAGATACAGTCTAGCTCATCATCGCTCTCCTTGTCGCACACTGACTTCGTGTAACACGATCCTTCTATAGGGTCTAAAGGTACCACTATGCGCAGTGACTTTTTTTCAAAAATCATTTTGTGCTTCTTCAAATTTATGACTCCGTTCATATCAGTGGCCCAATCTATTCCCAGTAGCGTGGGATATGGATTGTTGTCATCTACAATCTCTATCAGCTCGAAATTTGCAAGAGTTCTCGCACCTTTGATGTCTACCGTTATTACCTATAGTCATCCCATAGATAGGATCTTCTGCTGGTTCGCCATTTGCAATTGAATAAGAGATGATTGCAACGCGGGCCTACCCATACGCTCCCATGTTTTCTTTGTTAGAACATTCACGTCCGATCCTAGATCTAGAATTACTTGATCCATTTCATATTCCTCGATTTGCGTACTCAATCTCTTTTCCCTTCTTGTTTGCGATGTATGTTTCCCAAGTTTCCAGACTACGCAGGGTTCGCCTAACCTAGCACACCTAGTGATAAGTTCCTGCAACCCTTTCATTGCTTTTTTGTCACGCAATAGTTTGATACATGTCTCCAGAAAGGTAGTGAGCATTGAAGGATCCATCTTCGGCTCTAGTTGATCCTTACTACCTAAAGTGGAGGCCTCCATGAAGCTCTTCTTAGCTTCCATGAATGTCTCTTTTGCATGCTCCAAATCAAATTCAGGTTCCTTTGTAGGAGCCTTGTGAACCCACGCACTTTCTTGAGGCTGCTTACCTTTGTCCTCTCCTATCATGATACCACTTCTGATCACTATGTTTATATTCAGGTCCTCTTCATGTAGATCAGGCCTCATCATTTGCAAGTTCTAAATCAGGGGAGGCTGGAGTGTCCCTTTATCACACAACCTCGCTATCAGTGTAGGGTAGCCCTCTGTCTCATGATCAAACTAAGTACAATATAAACATGATGCTCTTGTTGGATTTGTACAATCACAGGCATAATACCCTGGCCTTCCACAATTGTAACAAATCGGCTGTCCGCGACACCTTCCTGGTCCCATTGCTCCTTGGCCTAGTCCACGCCCCTGAAATCTAGCGCGCGCCATCCCTGCATTTGGATTAAGGACTTGCATTTCGGTCTGCACTCTGTAGGTAGGAGTCTGATCCATCATCATCTCGTAACTTCTGCAGGTGCGCTCTTCATGGCCTACCAATCTGCAGAAATTATAGAACAATTGCTGGGATCTCTGCATATACTTCTGTAATAGGTGACAGTTATCTGTAGTGTGCTTTCCTCCTATCTGACAAATCGTGCACTATAATGTGGGCACCACGCTCGATCCTACTTCTGCCTCTGGTCTTAAGGGCATCGGCCCCCCTCCTGCTAAGTAATTCGCGAAAACTGGACAATGGTCCTTGCCATGCCCCTAGCCTGTGCATTTTATGCACCATACCTCCTCACACACTTCTGGTAGAGTTGTCCTATCTTGTTTCACTCTGCATTTCCAAACAAAAATTTTGCAATTGCACGTGGATTTGTTGAACTCCCAAGCCAAGATCTTGTATTGGAGTCTTGTGCAGTCTCATTGCAATCTCCAAAGCTTTAGCCTGGGTGGATAACTTCTGCTATGACAGTGCCATCCTCAAATGCAGCGTTAGTGATGATACAAACCATGCACAGTGTTCTCCATCCGTCAAGGTAATGTTGGCTTCGTGGATCATACTCTTCAGTCTTTGATCCAGATCCCATGGGGTCTCACCTGGAAGCATCACGATTTCCTTAAACCCAATAATCGATTTTGTCTCTGACTTTGGCTTGCTAAATTCTATGTTCAGCGTAGCTAGGATATCTGCAATCCCTGCGTTTGGGTGGTCATTAGAGTGCTTAATGTACCATGTTAGCGCGCGATCCTGCAATGCGCTTACCAACGTTGCCTTCTTTATATTATCATCCACAACTCCTTGTGCCTCCCATACGACCTTTACCATGAACCAAAATTGGTCCGGATCTTCGTTCCCTACTCCTCTTAATACCAGAAATTTTATCGTGCTCGCCATATTGAACTGCGGTGGTGGCAGAGGTGGTGTGGGTGGAGATGGAGGTGACAGTGGTGAGACTAGTGGTGGTGTAGGTGGGGATGGTATGCGCAGAATTTGCTACTTTATCAAATTGACCGCACTTCTCAGAGAAACTTCCGCTAGCTCTTCTTCACTTTCCCGTTGTGGCAAAATCAAGGGATTGTTTTCGATCTCTGCACTATTGTTGTTTCTATAGATCCTCCCACTTCGCATAGTCCCAGACATTAATTTATTCGCATAACCCGCTTTTCATACAACAACATTTTAATCCAAGTGTTCAACGATTTAATGTACTTACCTCGTGGTCCCTTGAGGAAGCGTCGTTCCACCTCACTATAGTTGACGGTCGTATCTACCACGAACTCGGTGATAAACCCCCCTATAATTTGATCGAGCCAATGGTCCATAGTGCGCATGATCTTCTCTTCTGATGCTTCTAGTTTGTGCACTAATTTTGGAGTCCACACAATCAATTTATTGAGCCTACACCTTCCCTGACTATCTACTAGGTTCGTGATCCACTCATACAACTGAGAGGGAAAGGATGCAAAGAAAATTTCGTGGATTTCTGTATATAAGGAGTGCCCTAACCACTATTCCTTTGATACTCGTGGATTCCTATTTTCCTGCGCCACGAATTTGTGAATATTTTTGTCCAACCACCCTTCAATTTCTTTCTTCATCGAATTCCAGCGACACGACATCAGACAACCCTCATGCAAATCGCGGTCCCAGCAACGAAACCATTTGTTGGCTTGTTGGGCCCTGACCCAGCTTCATAGGTGTTATAGATATATTTGGGCACTGCAACCCCAATCATATATGTCCATAAACCAAGGGCTTATGAGTCCCTAAAAGTGTTGTTTCATACCCTAAAGGAACAAGGTCAGCTGATTACATCATCTCCTAGAAGTTCTCCACAAAAAACTGCTCAAAACTAGTCAAAACTGGACCATACAGACTGCTCAGTGTAGAGGGTGCGATGCATCTGACCTGCCACATGCAAAAAGTGTGATGCATACTGAAAAGCCCTTCTATAGGGTGTGATGGGCGAGAATAGACAAATGGCAGAGACAGCTTGCAAGGTGGGTGATCATGGAATCTTCTAGAAACTTCTCCTTTCACACATGCCTCTCTGAATTCACCCAGGGATGAGTAAAATATCACCAATATCCAATTGGAATCAAGAACTATCAGAGAGAGGACACTGATCAAAATCCCAAAAGCTAACTCACCCCCCTACGATCATCTATATATGGATCCCTCATCCCAGAGATCTAGAGGCTGGAATTTTGTATCTTGTAAGGAAGTGTTGTTAGTTTCTTGGTGGAATATCATAGTGTTGGGTGATCTAAGCTTTTCATGAGGTGAAGAAAGGATTTCATGCTGGGGGAATGACGTTGGGTCAGATCAATGGGTTGTAATCCTCTCCTCTAATCTTTATATCAATAAAGCTATTCAAGTTTTCCTCCACATTCTTATATGTTTGATAATATATGAACAATGTAAACTTTGAAACGGGAACTCTGGCCCAAAAACCCAAAAAAAACATCAAAAACAGTGCTAAAAACAAAAAGTGTGTATACTGGAACGATGTTTTTTTTTTTAGGTGCCAATTTTGAACGTGTTTTAAAAATGGTGGTGACTACGAAATTTTTGTGCAAAATATAGCTTCAAAACGAAAGTGATGCTACTGGAATAACGTTTTTTTTTTTAGGGTCAATTTTCAAACTTTTTAAAAAATGCTACTAAAACCAATTTTTTATGTCTCAAACAAAGTTAATTTTTAAGGAAAAAACACATTAATGTTTCTGGTAGAATATCATTTTTCTTTCCTAAGTATAAATTTAACATGTTTTCAACCACACCATGCTAGATACAAAAGAAATTGAAATTTTTTCAACTATAAAATTAAAAAAACATGACATTATGAACAAAGTA
>APFE031439425.1:32045-95908 GCA_000404065.3 Pinus taeda
AGGGTAGGGCAACACCATACATTCACTCTTTAAGGAAGGAGAACACTCCACAAGCCATATGCTTGTTCATACAAGACTATTTCTCTTCATATTTCTCCATGTGGAGTCTCTAGCCTCTATATAGGCTCATACATACAATACCATGCATCATTACCATGGTTTCCTCATACCATCAACTAATACCATGGGCCCCTTACATTATTATTAACTACTTGTGGTCCCTTACATGACATGGGTTAACCACCTTATTTATTACTATGGCCCATCCCATTATTACATTATTACCTTGGGTACCTCCTTCGGTACCCCATATTACCCCCCCTAGGTACATAACAGTTCTTACCTTCCATCTTCAATATCCAACCCTCATGGAGTCATGTATGCAACGAAATATAGTAACACTCTTTTTTGACAACCTCCCTAGTAAGGATGCCAAAATTTTGGGACAATTATTTTTTAGAAAGGATCAAATAACTACCACACATGAAATTATCAACCTGAGGAATCATGTGTTTATTTCAAGGATTTATGTAAAGTATATGCAATATATCATTCTAAAACTAAGGCTAACTAATTATTTCAGAACTAAAATTAACTAGAATAAAAAGAATCATTTCCTAACATAAACCCTACATTCAAATGTTTCATCTTTTAGACAAGCCATATGAATCTCTAAAAGCCACTCAAAAAGCATTGAATTCTGATCACTTTGAAATATGAAAAAACAAGAAAATTTGTAGACTGCTAGGTTTAAACTTAGGAAATAAAAATTGCAAGATTAAAGGAAAAGAAATAGTAATATGAAAGAACCAATAATCAAGAGATAATCTCAAGGAAACAATAGTAAAGTAGAAACAATTACAAATCAACTTATAAAGGAACAACATTTGTAAATCAATATTATGACTATCAATATTATCTTTACTCAAAGGAACACATGTTTTACAACTAATCTAGTAGATACACGAAATAAGTGATCGATGAAAGAAAATAAAACGTGAACTTAATAATACAAATGAAGACAACACCTCATCTAGGAGTGGGTCTGAACCACCAAAGAAAACTTTCTTGTAGAAAATATTAGAATAACAGATCAATTCTCAATAGTGGAAAATTTGTATTATATTATCTCAACACGTTTTTTAGCAAGTCTAGCCGATAGATGAAAAAGTTACAAAATCTCTTTTCCAAGACACAAGTCCTTTGTCTTTATACTACAATCTAAAGTCATGGACACATTTTGGAGATGGGAAAAAATAATAAATGCACATTATCATGTGCTCCTAAGTGGAGAACAATGTAAACTTTGAAACGGGAACTATAAACTCAAAATGGGAACTCTCGCCCAAAAACCCCAAAAAAACATCAAAAACAGTGCTACAAATGAAAAGTGTGTATACTGGAACGATGTTTTTTTTTAGGTGTCAATTTTGAACGTGTTTTAAAAATGGTGGTGACTACGAAATTTTCGTGCAAAATATAGCTTCAAAATGAAAGTGATGCTACTGAAATAACGTTTTTTTTCTAGGGTCAATTTTCAAACTTTCTAAAAAATGCTAATAAAACCAATTTTTTATGTCTCAAAAAAAGTTAATTTTTAAGGAAAAAACACATTAATGTTTCTAGTAGAATATCATTTTTCTTTCCTAAGTATAAATTTAACATGTTTTCAACCACACCATGCTAGATACAAAAGAAATTGAAATTTTTTCAACTATAAAATTAAAAAACCATGACATTATGAACAAAGTATATCACTCAATGATATCAAAAGTCTTTATTTGTATACTGAATAAAACAGACATTATATCTTTAATTTGATATTGCATTGTAGATATTTAAACAATAAAATTTATCATACTTAAGACATAATCCAACAACATAAAAATGCTTCATAAATTCTCATTTAACAACATATGGAAAACATTAATTTTATTTGAAGATATGATGCATACATCAGTTATATAATATGTCTTAAACAATTATTCAAAATCACTCATATTTTCTTGCACACCATCACAATTCACATCTTCAGATGAGTGACTGGATGCTGACGAAGATGTTCCATATTCTTCTCTTTCATCAACTAGTGCCCCATCTGAGTCCACATGCATGCCCAACATTCCAGGTTTCAAAAGTCTTCTAGATCTACGACTGGTTTCAGCAGACTCCCATGTCAACACTATTCCTTCTGGTAAAAACCTTTTCAGAATCTCTATCGTCATAAACAAATATGTCAACATCCTCTAATTGTAATATGTCTGTGCAGCGGAGATTTATATTTGTACCCTTTCTTTTTTCTTTTTCCACCATTTTTATTGTCAACTACCATCTCTGGCTTATACAGACCATTGAATGGGTGTGTATTTGTGGCATACTAATGTACTTCAACACTTGTAACATCCTCATTTTCTGTAAATACCTTTATAACTTTAGCAACCCAAAATGGATAGCCATTGGGATCTCCATCTGCTAGCACTGTAATCATGCAACCCTCCTTAATATCCTGTACTGAACCCCTGTAAAGGTCTTCCATGTCTTCACGTTGTGCACGAGATCTTCTGGAACCAATATACATCTCTCTTTCCATTGCCTGTGAAGAATTAATAATACCTTGAGTTTGTTGCTGTTCAACAATGTTTACTTCCTCTTGTTCATTCGACACATTTTTTGGCCAAATAAATGGATTTTTCAAAGGTATATCTTCATTGGTTGTTGTTGAAATGATATCACTTTTTTTTTGTTATTTGAAAAACTTTTTCATTGTTGTATGTGTTAATGCAAATCAAGGATCAAATCCAAATAGTTGTATTCTTCTTTTTTTTTATGGCAGCCTTGGTTGTGTAAGAGTTTTTTGGTCAAGCTTCAATTGAAAAGTACCAAAGGGCCTAGAATAGAAGAATTTTTTCTCTTAGGAATATGTGTGTGTGTGTCAGGGTACAAATCCACATAGTTGTATTCTCTATTTTTTATGGCAACCCTAATTGGGTAAGAGTTTTTTGGTCAAGCTTTAGCTGAAAAGTAACCAACAACCTAGAATATAAATTTTTTTCTTAGAAATATATGTGTGTGTGTGTGTGTGTGTGTCTGTGCGCGCGCGCGCGCGCGAGAGAGAGAGAGAGAGAGAGAGGGAGAGAGAGATAGCATATATGCATACTGAACAATTATGAGTGAATAAGGATATGCTGTTTGGTGATTTGATTATTATTAGCAAATGTTATAATGGTTAGAATGGATGGTTTGTTTGAATCATTAAACTAATAACCAATGGTGTAGAATGGAAAAAATTTTCTTAGGAATGTGTGTGTATGTTAACAAATGTTATGATGGTTAGAACGGATGCTTGTTTGAATCCTTTAGCTAACCAACGACATAAAATAATTTTTTCTTAGGAATATATATATATATATATATAGAGAGAGAGAGAGAGAGAGAGAGAGAGAGAGAGAGAGAGAGCATATATGCATATTGAACAATTATGAGTGAATAAGGATATGCTCTTTGGTGATTTAATTATTATTAACAAATGTTATAATGGTTAGAATGGATGGTTGTTTGAATCCTTAAGCTAATGTGTAATCGAGACAACCTTCTTACCTTTCCATTTCCACTTCTTTTTTCTATCTTTGAGAAAATTTTAATAATATATCTTATACACATACTTAATAAATAATCTTAAATTTTAAAAACATCACTTAACTTTTTAAATTACTAAAGCAATCACCTAAATATTTAAAAACTATATTCTCAACATCATAATTTGTTTTTTTAATTTAACATATCATTTTATATACTTTATCCTTATTTCTATTCATGATAAATCACCTAAATACTTAAAAACTATATTCCCAACATCATATTTTTTTAAGTTAATATATTATTTATAAGCTTTATCACTCAAGCTTTATAAGCTTGATCACTCAATCCGATTGAGGAAACTTTTATATGGCTGGAAATTTTGAGATGATACAAACACAATAATCATATCCATTTAAGGGTGGGTAAAGGGTTGGGGCTTCTTGTCTTGTATTAAGCCCCCTTTGGCATCATGTATCATGCACATGTTTATAACACTTTACGCACCCTTTACGACATTCAAACTATATACATTATAACAAATAACACCCAAACTTTACCAACGGGTTATGGTTGATTTGATGTTGGATTATTCTATGTATAATCCATATTATGGTTATAAATCTCGTGGTTATACCTTGGAATTCCTTAACCCGCAACATTATATATGTGTATTATCTCACCAATTGATAAGTGTATGTTCTAGGGCTTGGGTCGATTCCCGGAATCGACCCGCCGCCTGTTGGGTGGGGCGGGGTGGCCCGGGGGTGGCGCTGCGCCACCCCCGGGCCGCCCCGCCCCACCTGACAGCCGGCAGGTCGATTCCGGGAATCGACCCAAGCCCTAGAACATACACTTATCAATTGGTGAGATAATACACATATATAATGTTGCGGGTTAAGGAATTCCAAGGTATAACCACGAGATTTATAACCATAATATGAATTATACATAGAATAATCCAACATCAAATCAACCATAACCCGTTGGTAAAGTTTGGGTGTTATTTGTTTATACCTTAAAGGTTGTAGATTGATAGGTCGACCTATGATTTCTGTCGAGGCAGTGGTCTAAATGATAACTAATCGGCGCATCCTTATCCGTAATGCAGATTTCGGTATTTTCTACAATCTGGATAAGCTTAGCAACCAGGATCATCGTAATAAAATATATCATTCTTCTATCACCCGGGAACTTCACAGTCGTAATATCAGCAGATGTCATTGATGCCGTCAATAAGCCTACAAGAGCAAGAGCGAATACCTCGGTTTGAACCATTACAATGTGAACATAAACGTAAGCCTATGGGTCAAAGTGTATCCAAACCATTACAATGTGAACATAAACCTTTTTGGATTAAAACATCATTATGAAATCAATCGAAATCCAGATCTGAACATAAACCTCTCGTGTTTATCGAAATCTAGACCTGAACCATTACGGTGAGAGCATAAAACCTTTTGGGTCAAAGCATCGTTATTTTATTATATATATATTTTTGAACAAAAAGCTACCAAGTTGCATTTGAAAATTTATTTAAATACAAAAATTATATTTGATTTCTTTTTAAAATACCAAAATTACATGATTGTGTTTTGTCTTTTTTTTTAACCGAAGTTCGTTTGCCACTGCTATATGCTTCATTATCAAAGTGCTGGATAAGATCTTATCACTAAAGTTGAATATCATATTATTGACCTTACGAAAAGTCTTTCCATGAAGCTGGATGTATACAAACAATGAACAGAAGGTTGACCTTCGACAGAAGTTTGAATATCATATTATTGACCTTACAGAAAAGTCTTGCCATGAAGCTCTTGGTCTTGTAGGCTTCTTGACGGCATCTTGGATTAATGTCATTGGATTAATGTCTTTACAAGTTGATGAAGATTTATGTATCTTTCGAAGTCTTCTAAGTAGGGATATGCCATATTGGAGTTGGATAACCATTAGGGAGTTCACAATTCACTTTATGAAATTTTAGTAACCTAAAATTTTGGAAATTCAAGGATTGGAATTTTAGCAAAAGTTGGATGACCAAGATATTCGGATATCTAAGCGACCAACGTTGGATGTTCAAAGTATCTCAAATGTGGGAACCGAAAACGTAGGTTGTTCAAAGTACCTAGAAATTTAAATGTGGTCTTTTATGAAAACTTGGATGTTCAAGGCTTGGACATGCGAAACTCGCAATGATGGAACATAGGGTTGGAGAAATCTTGACGTCAAGTGTATGAGGAAGTTCGAGTATCAAAAAAAATACCAAACCTTTGAAAATCCTGAATCCATAGGCCAATTACCTAGACCATGTGGTAGTTACGTGGACTTTGTGTTGAACCTACCATTTGAGACATTTTTGTGATGACAAAACCATCATTTTGCTTTTCAAAACCCCTTCACAACATCATCCTTCAATCTTAATTTGATCAAATCCTTAAACATTAACTTTATGTTTGTCATAGCCTTTTGATTAAGCATGTGCATACAAAGGTTTATTCACATGACACTCAGCCAGTTCGAGAATATCTTCTATGGATCCTTCCATTCAAGGCTCAACTATGCATACGAGGGAGATTTTGGCAAAAAAAATACCAGACTCCAAGTTTTGGTTTAATAGAGATATATATATTACAGTATTCTTTCAGATTTTGCTTAAATTTTTATATCCAAGTAACTGTTTTTTAGAAACCAAGATAACAGATCTTATCCATCAGCTACAAGTTTCTTATATATTTTGTATCAAGAACCTTGACAACGACTGTTAAGCTTGAGCAAGATTACGCTACTGTGAGTTGTGTAGGGCTTGTATCAGAAGGTATTCGCTCTTGCTCTTGTAGGCTTCTTGACGGCATCAATGACATCTGCTGATATTACAACTGTGAAGTTCTCGGGTGACAGAAGACTGATATATTTTATTACGATGATCCTGGTTGCTAAGCTTATCCGGATTGTATAAAATACCGAAATTTGCATTACGGATAAGGATGCGCCGATTAGTTATCATTTAGACCACTGCCTCGACAGAAATCATAGGTCGACCTATCAATCTACAACCTTTAAGGTATAAACAAATAACACCCAAACTTTACCAACGAGTTATGGTTGATTTGATGTTGGATTATTCTATGTATAATTCATATTATGGTTATAAATCTCGTGGTTATACCTTGGAATTCCTTAACCCGCGCGCCACCCCCAGGCCGCCCCGCCCCGCCCGACCGGCAGCGGGTCGATTCCGGGAATCGACCCAAGCCCTAGAACACACACTTATCAATTGGTTAGATAATACACATATATAATGTTGCGGGTTAAGGAATTCCAAGGTATAACCACGAGATTTATAACCATAATATGAATTATACATAGAATAATCCAACATCAAATCAACCATAACCCGTTGGTAAAGTTTGGGTGTTATTTGTTATAATGTATATAGTTTGAATGTCGTAAAGGGTGCGTAAAGTGTTATAAACATGTGCATGATACATGATGCCAAAGGGGGCTTAATACAAGACACGAAACCCCAACCCTTTTATCCAAGTTTCCTAATACCTTATACTAGGATAAAAAGGTCCTTTTGTAACAAAATGAATGAATTAGAAATATTAAGGAAAGCAAATGTACAATGGGAAATAATGAACATAAGGATTAACTTATGAATGGAAGGAAATTTAGAAAAGTCGAAACAAAAATTTAGATTTAATATGTGGTAACATCTTCCGAAAAGATAACAAGTAAATAATTCTTTAGAAAAAAAAAATAGTTCATGACCTTATTTATGTGTGAGTAAATGGAAATAAACAAATGGAATGTGTTACATTACATTCATGTTGATATATAAGATTTATATTTATGAAAATTTTAGAGATGCAATAATGCAAGTATTAATAAGCTAGTCATTCATTTTTTATTAAAAAGGATGGGACATGCAAAAATAAAAATATTAAAATGTTTGCATTTCGATTTATAAATGATTCTAGGGTTTTTTATAAAGTAAAATTTAGAGTTTGTTCTTGATTTTTTTTCTTGAGAAAAAAATCAAAATCATTGCTTTCATTTAAAGTTTTGCATTTTAAATAATATATCATTGTAAATTTATCTTAATTTAGGATCTAAGAGAGTGGGATCAAATCTCTCAAGGTGCAAACCATTTTTAAATTGTAAAAACTTGAATAAAGATTCACACCTTAAGGGTTGTGATCACTTTGGATGATAGATCTTAAGTTAACATTCATCTACGCTATTTTTTTGTAAACCATGCTTTAACTTGATTTTAGAAAGAATATGCACCAATCACAAATATTGAAAAATCAATATTTTTAGCATTAGCTTTGGGACATGTGATTGAAGATATGCCTCTTTCAATCATTAGTTACACCTACTCTCATATATGGGTGTGAGGTTTGGGAACTATATATCTTTTGGGAGTACATTGAAACATGATAGTGAGAGTGTGCTACAACATTATTTGAACATTTCTATGCCAAGTGATTAGTGCCTCATGATATTATTGTTACAAAAGTAACATCACCCCATTCACTACTTCCAGGATCTTTCTTCTGACGATAATGATGTGGAGGTTCTAACAAATGGGAAACTAATAGATTGGTCTTCTTAGATAGCCAAATCTTTCTTTCAAATCCTTTATGCTATAGGCACATTGGGATCAATTCATGTTGGTATGTGAAAGACTCTTCATTACTTCACATCATTAACCTTGATGATGACAGATCACTCTTGCATAGCTTAGGTTTTAGTGAACGCTCTTGATTTCAACAAGGGTAGATAAACACAGTTACTCATATTAAGAAATATAAAACCCTCCTTTGGTTCACATGGTTTTAACCTTGATAATTGGTTTCTCCCAAACATCATGATTACCCATATTTTGTATCTCCAATGCATTGAAAGGTTGATTCTACCCCTAAGGTATGTTAGACTCTAGTTTCCTTGCAACTTGAGGGTCCCTCTTACCTAGCTTAGACTTTGATCCCAACAAATTTGCATAGAGAAAGATCATCTATTTCATGGGAACATCATACTTACACCGACAAAAGTGTGTTTCAATGCTCTCCTTATTACAAGTTTAGGTGGCAATATTTTGTCGCTTCATATATTTACTTTACTCTCTTCAGACATGCATTGTCACGCCCCTACACCTGCGGTAATCTTTCAACCGCTTATAGCAAGGTGCAGCACCACTGAACACTTTCTTTTCACCAACACTTATGTTCATGGACTGCGCCTAACCACTTGTCTACTTAGTTTGTTTTTCTCAACCAAGTATTATTATTATTCCTTTATACCAATGAACACCCATACACATCCCTTTTCTCGTGACGGTCCATTGATGATCGGAATTTGTCACTTTTCTCGTCCAGCACAACACGTCCATTAAAAGTAAATTCATCAGAAGAAGCAGAATCGGTCCGATCATTACTCAAATTAACAGTTGCTGCACTTACAGTTAGAGTGGCCACCATGAATAGGAAGCACGGTAGCATCACAATAACAATGCCTTTAGGATCCATTTCTCCGTCTCAGAAACTCAAAACGCCGTGCAAAGTTGAGTGAGTTGTGTTGCTAGACATATGTACATATTTATAAGGAGAGCGACCTCCTCCGCCTCCCCCTCACCTGCGTAGGGCCACCCCCGGGCCGCCCCGCCCTACCCGACCGGCGGCGGGTCTTATAGACATATGTTCAAATGAAGGAGATTGGGTTTTGGATTTATTTTCTGGCTTAGGTAGGTTTCGCCACATGGAATTGAATTTCAATATGTTCTTTTTTTTAATTAATATGTCATTGTACTAATTTACTTCATTATTTTTTTGTGCTTGATAGTTAGGTACAACACTAGCATGCTGCCTTCAAAAAGGAAGAAATTGCATTGCAATTGAGAAAGATCCATTACAATGCAATTTCATTCAACAAAGAATTAATGCTCTTCAATTTCTTTCCAGATGAAATGTCAAGAAATTAAGGGTTGAGGCAAAGGGGACTTTTAATGAATCACGTGTGGCAAAACGGCAAAGGACCCCAAACCACCATTACATGGAATGTTTGGAAAGACATATATTGGGAGATTTGCAGACATCAAAGACCCATTAGAAGAGAAAATTGCGCAAAAGGAAGCAGAAAATATTGTGGAAGATGACAATGATGAAACTCTAGAGGACGAAGAGTTTGGATTACGTGGCATTGTTGATTAAATTTAAGTTATACCTGGAAATCAAGCTTTGTAATGTTTTGACTCTGACATTTCATTAAAAGAATAATCAATGAATTAAAGTTGTTATGTGTTCAATATTTGTAATTTGTGATTTTCGCATTGATTTTTAAGTTAATTATTTTTTTTTTTGACATGAAATTCATAAAAAAACTATTATTTGACCATTTTTAGTTAATATTTTTGTATAAAAATTGTGATTTTGACATGTTAACTCTAGCAAAAAATTATCAAAACGTTTAGTTTTTTTGTTATATTTATGTTAAAAATGTTTATTTTTATATCCATTGTTAAAAAATGTTGTTTTTTAGAAACAATTATTTCATGTGGATTGAAAAATTAATTAAGGATGTATAAATATGTAGATTATCTAAAATTCAAACTATCGACTTTCTAATTTAAAAACACAAAACAATAAAAACCCCCCTAAAAAAAAAATATTAAGATAGAGAACAAGAAAATATGAATAAGATGACGACTTCAAAAACTATCAAATTTAGAAAATATTTTTTC
Source organism: Pinus taeda (assembly GCA_000404065.3). Classification (NCBI taxonomy): domain Eukaryota; kingdom Viridiplantae; phylum Streptophyta; class Pinopsida; order Pinales; family Pinaceae; genus Pinus; species Pinus taeda. Next base: position 42,364 of record APFE031439425.1, read on the forward strand.
ACATTTCACACACTAGAAAATTAAAAGTCAAAAAACAAGTCTTTTAAAAAAATGGTGTGATGCAGAATACTAACTTTTTAAAATCAACATGAAAATAACTACCATTCTAAAACTTGATTTCATCCTTGAACATGAAAAAAAATTAAAGTTCCAAAAACCATGTTCTAAAAAAAACATGTTTATTTTGCATCACCACTTTTGAAAATCAGGTCATTTTTTTGCTATCTCTACGAAACGGGTAACAGTATCAGTTCCCGTTTCAAAGTTTACATTGTTAAGTATTAGCAAGTTATCATTGTCAATTTTTATATATAGGTTTCTATGAGTTGATCCTTTTGAAAAACCTTTTTGATGAAGGTATTTGTTAAGACAATAATACCAGGCCCTTGGAGCTTGTTTTAGACCATAGAGCACATTCTAAGTTTGCAAACAAGTTTTGGATCATTTCCAAGGATGAATCCGTCTGGTTTCTCAATATATACCTCCTCTTCTAGATCTGCATTAAGAAAGGCATATTTCACATCCATTTGATATACTTTGAACTTCTGAAAGCTAGAAAGAGCAAGGAACATTCTTATGGCTTCAAGTCTAGCAACAAGTGCAAAAGTTTCTTCAAAGTATATACCTTCTTGTTGAGCATATCCTTAACTAACAAGTCTAGCCTTGCTTCTAACAACTTCCCCATTTTCATTCAACTTGTTTTTGAATATCCATTTGGCTCCAATGATATTCTTATCATGAGGTGTAGGAACTAATTCCCAAGTATTATTCTTTTCAATTTTCTCAAGCTCTTCATTCATGGCCTTGACCCAACATTCCTCTTTGCATGCTTCATGTACATTTTGCAGTTCAATGGAAGAAAGCAATGCTAGATAGCTTGAAGCTTCTCTAGTAGTTTGTATTCTCTGTAAACCTGCCTCTTTCTGTCCCAAAATTTGAGTCTCTAAATGATTTTTCTGAACATATATGGATGGAGACTTTTCTTCTATCATTATCTGCTCTTCTGGTGCTTCATTGGTTTCTTCTTCTTCAACATTAGTGTGATTTTATGTGGAAGGATAATCCTCATCTTCTTCCCATTCTTCAGTTTTTACATGCTTTGGATTTTTGCCTGCTTCATCAACCACAACATCAATAGTTTCAACGATTTTCCCTAGTCTTTTATTATAACACTTGTATCCTTTACTTCGAGAAGAGTAACCAAGGAGAATGCCTTCATCTGCTCTAGGTTCAATCTTGCCAAGCTTTTCATCAGTCCTTTTGATCTAACATTTGCTTCCAAAAACTTTGAAGTATTTTACAGTAGGTGTCTTACCATACCAAAGTTCATGAGGAGTTTGAGTGTTGTTTACCTGAACATTTGTTTTTTTGAGAATAGTGACAGTAGCTAATGCAACTTAACCCTAGAAGGTAGCAGGAGTTCCAGACTCATCTAGCATAGCACGAGCCATTTGTTGAATAGTTTTGTTCCTCCTTTCTACCACTCCATTTTGCTGAGGAGTCCTTGCGGTAGAGAATTTCCTTCTTATTCCATGTTTTTCATAGAATTCGAAGAATTCATCCAAGCTAAATTCCCCTCCTTGATCAGACCTGAGGCACTTGATTTTGTTATCTGATTCATTTTCAACCAAAGCCTTGATATTATGATTTGAACTTTTCAGATGCTTCATCTTTATTATTTATAAGTCCTATCCAACACATTCTGGAAAAGTCATCAATGAACAATATAAATTATTCTTCTCTACGAGGTGATTTTTTCCTTGATGGACCACATAAATGAGTATGGACAAGTTCAAGCGACTTACTAGCTGATCCTTCCTTCTTAAGGAAATGTGTTCTGGTTTGCTTACCAAATATTTGACATGATTTGCATATTGTATTTTCTGGAATTCTGATGTTAGGAAGATTGCGAACAACCTGGTATTTGCATGCTTTCCTTATTTGAGGGAAGCTTAGATGCCCCAATCTTCTGTGCCATAGCCAGTTTTCATCATTTTTTCTTAGATAGCATTGGTGTTGTCCTCCCTTGAGTATGTATAAATTATTTGGAGTTCCTATTCCTTTGATCACTATTTCTCCTGTATCAAGCTCACGAACAACACATCCATTTGATCGAAATACTACCTCATTTCCTTGATCACAAATTTGACTAACACTCAATAGATTATGCTTTAAGCCATCAACATACATAAAATCCCCATCTTTGACCTTTTCTTTTAAGAGAACAGAGCCTTTACCTTTTATGACTGCAAGGGTGTCATTTCCAAATGAGGCCTTCCTTTCTTTTTTTAAGGCACTATATGACTGAAGTTTTTCTTTATCACTTATCATGTGTTTCGAGCACCCACTATCGATGTACCATTGATTTTCTTGTCCTTATGCATATAAGGCTATACCACATCTTTTGGTTAGTGGTTCTTTCATTTTCCATGTTCTTGGGACCCAATGAAGCTTAATCCTTCTGAGATGTTTGCCGAGATTTACTCCTGCATTCAGAGTCTTCATGATCGAAGTTGTTACAGATAGAGCATTCTATTTCATTTTCAAGAGTAGAAAAGTTATTGTAAGTCCTTTTCATGATCCCAGACACATTCCTTTGATTTCAAGCTTCTCTAGTTATGATCTTGTAAGCAACACATTTAGCAACTTTTTGTCCAAAGTTATGACATGAAAAACATTGGCCATTAAATAAATTCCTGTGATTATCGAATCTACTGACCTGATGATTGTAGTTTCCATTGAAATTCATTCTTGAAGAAAATTGAGAATGATTTACCTATGGTTGGTTATAGCTTCTGCTCATCCTTGAAGTAGATTGAACTCGATTTACGTGGTAATCTACTTTAAACCTTTGCTTACGATTGTCAGCCTATTCACTTCTCTAAGCTGCATCTAGATAGTTTTTGGAGGTTGATGGCTTATGTGCTAGAGATGGTTCTTCAGTATATCCAAGACCTATCTTTATCAGAGGAGAATGTTGCCCTTCGATAATTTCATCTAAATTTTCTGATCCTTTAGCAAACCTAAGATTGAGAGCTTTTGTTTTCTCAATTTCTTTTCTTAGACCCACAATTTCACATTCTAACTTTTCATTATGTTTTTCCCTTTTAGCAAGTTGGAATGTCAGAGTATCTATAATCATACTCTTTTCTTCTAAATAAATTTTGAGTTTAGAAATTTCTTCATATGTACCATCTTCATCTAAAGCATCCAGGAAATCATCATCTTCAAAAGCCATCAGAAGTCTATAATCATTACTATTTTCATCTTCATCACTATTTGATAAACCATCACTATCTTCATGCGTATAGTAGCTCTTTTTATTTACACTTTATTTTCTATTCCATTTTGTTGATTCCTTACCTCTATCAAGCTTATCTTTGTGAGGAAATTTGGCAGCATAGTGATCTACTCTTCCATAAGCAAAACATTTGGAAGGTAGTTTACCTCTGAATCTTCCAGAACCCATTGAAGGTTCTTGACAAAGTTTGATTCTTCCTCTCCTTTTGACGTATGTCCTGACTCATTGAGTTCTCCTTTTCCTGAAGCTTTGAATGTGACTTCTCTCATGTCTAATGGACCTCCTTTTCTCATTTCGAAAGCAGTTAGGATTCCGTGTAGTTGTGACATAGTAATACTCTGAAGATCCTGCTTTTCTTCTATGGTAGAAACTTTTGATTCAAACTTAGGAGACAAGGATATTAGAACCTTTTCAACTAAAGTAACTTCTTTTATCTCTTCAACCAAGTTTTTCATGTGATTGACAATCTCATCTATACGTAAGAAATAATTAGCTACACTTTCATCATTGTGCATTCTGAGAGTTTCATATTGAATTATGAGAGATTGTAGCTTTGCACGTTTTACCTGATCGTCTCCTTCATAGCTTAGAATGATCTTGTCCCATATTTCTTTGGCATTTTTGAGCTGCATAACCTTGACGAATTCTGATTGTGATAGACTTCCCAATAGAGTATTAACAACCTTTGCATTTGTTTCACACTGCTTTTTACCTGTCGTATCTGTAGGAGTTGCTGATGGAAATGTGTATCCTCCTTCCACGGTATCCAAAACTTATATTCCATGAGATTGAAGATAGGTTGTGGTTCTTACCTTCCAATAGACAAAGTTGTTCCCATCAAAGATTGGTGGCCTGATGGATGCCTCCTTTTCGTAGTTGCTCATGATGACAAATCTTCCTTCAAGCGATCAAGCTTCTTCTGAAGGACCTGCTCTGATACGAATTGTTGGAAATAATACTAAGAGGGGGGTGAATCAGTATTATCAATTTAATAATATTTCATTTCCATACACAGATTTATATATGCTACTTCTGTTAATGCAACTTGCGTATATACGCAACTATGTTTAGAGCAACCAGCGTGCACCTTGTAAACTTATAATTTAGTTAGTTGATCTTTAATCTGTGTATCACAACCACATAAGCAGTAACAGGAACGGTAAAAACAAAGCAGAAAACCACACACAAGAACACAATATATAAGGTGGAAACCCAATGTGCTTGAAAACCACCTGCTGCAATTCTTCTCTATCTTCTTTTAATAAGAAACTTCTTTTTACAATATTTTTGTACTGGTGCAGTCTTATAACAGTACATAGGCTTCTACCAGGTGAAGGCTACAACCTTCTCTTTTCTTCCACGGACCACGTTTCATAAATTTTCAGACTAGATCCATCAATAGCATCAATCAAACATCAAAATATGTCTGCATCAATCAATCTCCCTTGCACTAACCAAAACTTAATCAAACAATCACTTATCTAAACACTGTAACCAGAATACAGTAATAGTACCAGAACCCAATCGGAACCCAGAACACTGCAACAATAAACAGAAGTAGCTAAAACATATTTCATGAGATATACGCTACTCCAATATGTAGAATTTGCGTGCACACGCTGCTATATGAAGGCAAACCTACATATACGTTGTTTTGAATTACCAAACCAGCATGTATACACTCCTTTGCTATGCTGAACCTGCGTATAGATCTGTAAAAGGTGATTTACCCTTTTCAACTATTCAAACATTAGTTATATCCAAATTATCAGATTTACAGATCAAGACATGCACCAAATATAAAAGATAAAAGTCACAAAAAGATACTTCTCTTCAAGCATTAAGATCTTGACCCATCAATAGAACTTATCCTTCTTCAAGCGCTCAGGTTCCTCCTTCATTCAGATCCAGCTATGCACCATAACCCAATGACCAGTATTCTAGATCTTGATATACATAAGATATTTAATACTTCAGTGCATTTGCCTAAAGATATCCTCCTCCTTTTATAGTCTTAGGCCTTACTCAATACCATGGTCCAAAACCACTTAGAAACAACACCTTGGACCAAATACCTGGGGTCAACACTTCGGTCAAGATACCTTGGATGAATACCACGGGTCGAAATACCAGGCACAAAATACCACGGACCAAAACCATTTTTTCCAACATGTACACACTTTTCCTTTTGTGAAAGTGCGTGTATATGCATACGTGCCTTCTGCGTTGCTAACTTGCGTGTATACGCGGCTTGGTTAAGTGGAACTTACGTATGTCTCTATTTCTTTCATTCTGAGAGCTTGAACTGTGATTTGTCATCTGAGTGAGTTGCCATCAAGGACAACCCCTGTGTCATAGTGCCAAACATGTGTCATAATGCCAACAGATAGGTAGCAACAAATGATATGAGAACTGTGGAAAAATAATTTTAATATCTAGTGTTGTTGTGATGGAGGAAAAAGAGTGACTGAAAAAACTTGAAGAGCAAGGAGTGCTCGAAAGGGATGCCAAAAGATCAAGTACAATTGGGAAGCTTACTGAGGCATGTGTATAAGGAAGGAGATATGCTACTGTAAAGGTTATTTGCAGTTCACATTGGGCAACGTAAAGCTCACAGGGGAAGAGGAGAAGAAGAAGATGACTATGACAAGTCATTTTCAGAATTTAGAGGGAAGCCACAAAGATTCCAAAGAAGTTGGTTTAAGGAAAATAAGTGATGAAGAATATGAGATGGAGCTCATTGAGATAAAAAAATGGTTGAATCTGCTTACGTACTTCCTACAATAGAATGATGAGAACCATAGGTATGGGTGGAACCTAAGGAAAGGGTTAAATGGTCTGTTAAAATATTAAGGGCTAAGAAGTAGAGTCAAAAGTTGTGATATAGGTTGAAGGAAGAACTGAAAGTTACTGAGTGTGAGCAAGCATTTCCTAGAGGTGAGCCTAAGTAAGGAGAAATCCTTGAAGAGAATGGTGATGAGGATGATCGAGATTTGATGTTTGAGACATCAAATAAGGTTAGAAAGCCTTACATTTTTTCTAATGATTTCTTTATGGTTGTAGGTGTTATTGTAGATGATGGAAAATATTTTGAAATTTTCATGAATAAAGAGGAAGATAGAGGAGAACAAAATTAAAATTTTGTTCTTAGCATAGAGGGGGAGGAAGACTTGAATGGGATTCTCATAAGGAATGATGAGCCAATGACAAAGACAAATTTCAGTCTTCACACTAATTATGTGCATGCAGATGTGAAAGACATGATTATCAGTTTTCGAACTAATGCAAGTGGAACAAAAACCAAGGGTGAACAACTTGCAAATGTTGTTGTGAACAAGGATGAGGAAGTGATTTTTGGTAGCATGGAGATAGATATCGATCAACAGATTGAAGTGAGATAGAGAGTTCAAAGAGAAACTTTACAAGTGTGAAATGAGGCTGAAAATATGCTTGGATGGATGTATATTGTGTTTGGAAAATTTTAACTTGAGATACTAAGGAGAAACATGGAGAAAACAAATTGGTTTGTCGCAAGGGAGGAAAAATGATAATTACAGTAGAATTAAATATATAATAAAAATTGTACAACAACATGACAAAGTTGATGATAAAAATTGGAACTATCTATGGGATCCACGAAGATGTCAACAACAACAACTCATGATCAGGAGACCATGAATTTTTTTCTACCTTGGGAGTCTGATGCGGGAGCATTAGAGCTTCCAAGTCATCAAGATTTTGGAGATTCAACATGGAAAAGGAAATTTATTTCCTTAGTGTAAATAATTTTATTTTATTTTACTTCTTAAACAACTATAGATATTGATAAGATTTTTAAGAAGAAATTTAGGAATAAATCATGAGAGGTCATATGAGGAAAAGTCTTGGTAGAAATTAGCAAGTTGTTAGGATAAGAAAAGTTTTAGAAATATTAGAAACTATTGGGGGTGATTTTAGGATTTAGCAAAGCTATGGATATGCAATATTCTGTAAATAAGGAAAAAATGAGTCTACCTTGAAAAAAATGAATGATTTTTGGATTGATTTATGGATTTGGGGAGATTTATTTTGTTTTTATATTTTATTATAAATATTTTAAGCCTAACGAGAAAATTAATGGTCAAATGAATGTGAAATCGAGCCATAGAGAGTGAACAGAGAGAATGAATGCTTTGAGCATATATAAGTACAAATCTATTTTGATGAAAGGGAGCTCATATATAATTGTGAATCTAAGAATTCTATATGAAGTGTGATCTAATTATTTGATTTCAAAGAAAGCATGGAAACATGTTTTGTGATTGACATATAAATCCAATCTAATAAACTTTGGATCATTGAATTAGCACAAAATTGTGGCTTATTAGTTTTGTGACTGCTAAAAAATATATCATTGTTTGTTATTCCTAAGATTGCAGGTTTGTGGAAGTGAACATAGTAGGAAAAGTTAAATTTTCCTGCATCAAGTTCCTCAAAAATTAAAGGGGCATGATGATGAACTTGCATTGGAATTTATAGTCAACCGAAAGTATCTAAGTGACTAAGGGTTTGTGACAACAATGAGAGGATTGGAAATATTTCAATTAAGGTGGTATTAGGAAGATCACCATTTAACCTGCAATAGTGGATTGGGACAAAGGATCAAGAAATGAGGCAATGAGTGGCAAGAAATCCTTCTTCTTTCAAGTTGAAGCACCATTGGAAGACTGCAATGGCAGAAGAGATGTGCAAATGTTAGAGTAGAATGTATAACAATAGTTAGAGAAGCATAAGGAGTGGGAAATGGAGTAGAAAGCACAGTAGATAAAGAAGTATGTTGGGTAGTCAATGAAATCATAGCAACAGAGGCAAGTGGAGCATAGTCGGAAGAAAAAGGATTGCGTTTCTTAGGGGTGAGAAACAATTCCAGTATGGGGGAGATGATAGGTCCAAAAATTGTATATTTTATTAGTTCCATTTGATTATTTATGGAAACGTATAATATGCACTTGACACCCTTACTTGCACATTATAGAGTTTATTTGTAGTATTAATGAGTCCTTAGGAATTTGATTTATCCTTGATTATGATGTGCCCAATATCATTTATTTTTGGAGAATATAGAGAGAATATTGAATAAATTTTGAATGAGATAATATAGGGACTTTCTCGTTGCTACAGGATGGACTAAGATTGGATAATAAATGAACTAGATATTATGAAATTATTGAATGAGAAAATATAGGAATGTGTTCCCTCCCATTGAATGAATATTCCCACTGTTCGGAACGAGATCCACTTTTTGAGGGATTTTGGAGGGGAAAGTTTCCTTCTTTAAATTAGGATGCTTCCTTGTCAATTTTTATAAGTAGAAATTCGAATTAGCCTCTAGGGCCTTGTATTTGTTAGTCTTCTTGAGGAGAAAACATGCTATTTAGCAACTCTACTTTCATTTCTAGTAGGGATGTACTTAGACTCTAATAATAAAGTTTGGTGCCATTCTTTTCTTCTAAAGATTGGTTTCATTCATAGGAATCTAAGTATCCTTGGGCTTAGCCATACCAGGAGCCTCAAAGCCTTGTTGTACAATTTATTTTTTTTCTTTGAATGTCTCTTTCAGTTACATATCTTATTTGTGTATTTGTATTCATGTTTCCTTTGTTGTAGGTTATATTGGTTAAATTATTTAAATGTTATTTTACAAGCTATTTATAGATTCACAAGCATGATGCATCCTTATAACACATTTTCAAGGTCATATCCATGATTGAGCTACTTGGATTGATTTATTAGTTCACAATTATGGAATTTCTGGAAGTCTCTTGTTGTAAAATAGTAGTAATTTTATGTTGAATTTTAGAACATTTAATGAATATTTTTTTTTTATATTCTTCCACTTGTAATTAGTCTTAAAAAAATTCAAATTAGTAACAAAATTCATCCTACATCATTTTCACTTGAGTAGTAATTTTATGCTATTTTTTGTCACATGTTAACAAAGATATTTTTGAAATATTCTACTTGGGTTGGAGTCCTAGGGCATCCTAATTAATAAAAAAAATATCCCATCTCATTTTCATTTGATTTTATTTGTCATTCGGTGAGATAACATAGAGGACAAACTAGCTGACACACTAGGTGTTTTAATCTTGTCAAGTATAAAAAAAGTCATAATCTTTCCTGTGTGTAGGTGAGGCTATGGGTTTGAAGGGTTGAGAATTTTCTTTTACATTCCTCATCGTAGCACTATTTCCTTCCTTTTTACCTCAACAACTCATCAAAAACACTGCCCACTAAGAGTACATTTATGGGGTGTTCAAGGCCACTATGTGCATTGGTACTTGTGCAAGATTGGCCCCTGAAGGGTACTAAACTTGGAAAAGGCCTCATACAAACTTATTCTACCCCCGATCATCGCATCCTACATTCAAATCACCCTTTCCACCCTGAAAATGCTAACGGGGCCAATCTTGTAGAAATCTTGTAATATTTTGTTACACCATGTAAAGTTGACCAAATTTTCCCTTGAAGCTTGATTTTTTCCTTGTTTCCTTGAATAATTCCCCCAAGGCTCTTAACATATTATTGATGAAGACTAAATACCACTTAGGACTTTCCCTTTTACCCCTAGAAAACATATCAACAATTAGGGTTAGTTGACATATTTAAGAATTGGATAACATGGTAATGATTTTATTGATTTTCACATGAAGTATCTAATGAATTATATCAATGGATCTAACCTTTTTGGAATTCAGTGACTCATTACATGCTCTTTCCTTCATGTAAGTTAGATTATTTTTCTTTCTTTATTCTTAAGTTAGGGTCTCTATTTTAAGAACTATTATTTCCATTCCATAGACTAGGTTTCCTTTCAATGCAACATTTACATTCTGCAAGTAGCTTAATATTTACATTTATACAAGTAGTATAGCCCTTACTTTTCTGAAAATAGGGTTAGAATTTACATTTGAGCAAGTGACATTTCCATTTCTTACAAATAGAGTAACATTTCCATTTCTGCAAATAGTTTAGGCTTTTCTTTCATAATATTAACTTAATTGCATTAGATCAACTAAGGAAGGACATATTGGATGTTGAACATATAGTGTCGACACCTCTAAATTTTATATGAACCTGAGGTTGATAAATTAAGTTGGTATCCTTGGGAGTTGCAACACTCTATTGAAATATTGGGGCTCATCAGCCACAACCCTTTTCCTTTTTTGTCTTCTTATGGAAATATATGTACATGCACGTGCTTCATGACTAGTGCTATGGAATTCATAAATTTTCTATTATTGGTATGGAATCATTGTCTTACTTGTAAGTGGTAGGTTATTTTCTAATGTATTCATATTTAAATAAGTTAAATTGGCATGATTTTTTTGTAATTTCAAGGAAAAGATTAAGAAAACAATGAAATTCTATTAAATTAGTAACTTTTATAAGGAACTACTGCTATCATGATCTAAGTTCTTTGCATGGTTAAATAGATATCTACTTCCATAGACATTATTATTTCTTTCTTACTATTTTAATATGAATAAAAGCCTATAATTACTTATACATAACTTCAATCATATAATGATACGAATTTGTAACTGAGCGTTGATAACAAATATTGATGGAAATTTAGAAGCAATCTTTTAATTCAAAATAACAGACCCAAATTGGAGCAACATATTTCCACCATTAAATGTGAGTATGAACTACCACAATCAAATAATCTGTAACTTTAGCAATAATATTAAATAAAATTAGAATTATGCATACTTCAATATACTTATCGCCATATACCTTCAGAGATAAGTCCAATAATTTGTCAACTATTTCATATTCAATATGTTAATATTTCAATTACCAAGAATGATGCCATGAAAAGATAATTCACTAAAGGATAGTGGAATAGATTGAATAGATGATGTCACCAAATTATCGTAAATTCAATTAGCATTCAAAGTAATTATGTGACATGATACAATCAATTCTTATCCATTGTGATCATACTAAGCATCCTTATAATTTGTTAATGAGCACTTAACAAGACCTGGAATCTAACTCATTGGCTTATTTCTTATTCTTAACATTCAAGAGGGTTCTTTAATTCCTTTTAGACAATCTAGCATGCTATCGACAACATGAAGGACAACCCATGCCTTCCTAAACTCTTTTACTATCACATTGTTTTCGTTATTGACAAAACAATGTGTGCATTAATTATTTTACAAAAACATTAAGCAATGCATTACAATTCCAAACATTTAACACATCATTAAAAATTATTGTAACAGTATGGATACAATGACTGGTAGTCAAACCTAATCCATGCTATCACCATTTACTATGAATGTTCAAGATTATCCCTAATTTAATTAAATGCAACATAGTTTCTAACTTTCTTTTATCAACACAAGGACTCAATGCCATTTGCACTATTATTCTTGAAAATATTCATTAGCACTATTATGCATTTCTTATTAATTGTAGTCTAATGCATACATTGCAATGTAATATTGTTAATAGTATACCTGAGCTTCACCCAATAGCACCATACCCCTACTCCTTATCGTTCTTATGTAACCCAAGAGGTCATACTGTTGTAATGTGTGCTATGATTCCACTTAACATCCCTTAGTATACCTCATACAAAATACACAACTTTAAAATATTTTCCAATTATTCCTAGCATCTAACATCCCAAGAATGACTTATCACATACTCTTTAACTAATCATCAAATGATATAATCACAATCATTAAGTGAAATAACTAATAAAAAGGGAATATTTATTTGTGTAAAGGAATAATTGTTTTTGCAATTTGTTAACATAATGCATTCTACTACAACTTTTCATCATTAACATTGTTCAATTAATCAAGGCTTATAAAGGCCAAGAGAAATGATATATCTTCCAACATTATGCAAGGTGACAATATCATTAAGATAATAAATTAGGAAAGCACATCAATTAACATTGATATTACCTTGGAAACTGAGAAGGGAAAAACCAACAAGTGTTTTTCTTTATGAAAAATATTTCATGAGGGAGTTTGTCCCTCTCTAGATGAAAACAAGGGAGTCCATCTCTTGTCCATCATTGACATTTTTCAAAAGAAACATACACCTACATTCAAGTATTATTACCTATAGGCACAGACATGTATTCATGTTTCTCAAACACATTACCCAATAGTTATTAGATTGCAATATCCTTGTGAGATGACTATTTACTATAGTAACATTCTTTCCCATCTTGCATCATCATTGTCAATTCATCACAAGTGTGCAGTATATCCCAGTAAACAAAGTTTCATATTGTAAAACTGTTGCCTGTAACAATAGTTATATATAATGATCTCCTCCTACAATAGTGTTAATCATAAACCATCATTCAATTGTTGAAAAATGGATTAGTTTAAAAATCATCACTCCATCCATAGTAAGTCATGATTTCATCCATACAACAACCATCATTTGATAAACTCTGTAGTCATGAATACTTGAAATATCAAATTGTCAAACCCCAAAATATTATGGCTTTTTCATCTGGACATAATGCAAAAGATTTGATATTCCTTTATCTCAAAGATTTAATCAATATTGGTTATCATTTTCATGTCAGAATTACTAATAGCTTCTACATTTTTTATATCTTTGCATGAAAAACTTTCTTACACATGCATGAATAAAGCATAAGATCCATAACCACAACTAACATTTTTGTTTCTAAATACATTATAAAATGAAGAACGGTAACTATTATTGCATTTCTCACATGCAATACCATAATTAATATTGCAAAATATATTATTATTGCATTTAACAAATACAAAACCCTGGCAATAAATTCAGAAAACCATTGTATTACTCCTCTTATTGCAAAACCATCAGTATCAATCCACAAAACCATAGTTCTAAACGTAAACTATGTCTGTTCTTGTTAGTACCCATGTAATAATATATGCAAATAATATAAAACACAGTTATCCTTTTGCGTATGTTTCAAATACATTATACAAATGCATACCATTATATAAAAATACTTATTTATCCATATTTGAAATGCATTAAATAAATTCATTGAAGTTATAAAATCATGTTTATTTATGCAAAATTTTATGCATTAATAAAACCGTATCTGTATTGTTTCCATGAATGAAAAAATTAGATGTATTGTGTAGTGCACATAAGAAGTCCTTAATCTCTATTTTAGTTTCTATAGATCATCCATACTTCCATTTGATTATCGTTGACCTTGATCTATTTAAACCAAATATTATGAATTTACTATAATCATCATAACTCTAAGATCATAAGACTTGGAGTCGTATGGCACCATAACTATGGTATCAATTATAAGCCTCATCTTGATATGGTACAAGTTCCATGTGATCACTATTCATTATTAATTATTACCGTTGCATTGAAGAGGATAAGTATCATGTGTACTACGGAGACAAACAGTGGCCAAAATTACAACTAGTAAAAGTAAAAAATTGAAAGGGTGAGCTCACATGAAGAGATAAACCTTCCTCATAAGGGAAATCACTTGGCATACTGAAACATAGAGATATTTCATTACAAATTAATAGGAAAAAAAAAACATTTCTACGCACCCTTTTTCATCACAAATTAATATAAAAGAAACCTTTCTACGGACACTTTGAAAATAACAAAGGGAAAGATCAAGAAGCTGTCCTCAACCTCCAGATTTAGACTTTCTGAGACACTTTCCATACTTGAGAGTGAGATCTGCAACTTGACCTGGCAATACATACAAATATTGCTAACGCTAACAAAGTTCTCAGAATAATTGTGAGGATGTGAACCATGGTGGGCGAGACTCTTGTACCCTCGGAATAGTGAAAAGTTAAGATCCATGGTGAATAAATAATGATGTTCAGTGGTAGTGAATTTCCCACCTGTATGTGTATTTGAGCTTGGAACAAACGATATAGATAACAATATATTAGTTCCAAACCATTCCATAACCCATAATATATTCTTGGTGCCAACTGCATGAAACTAACCGTTTTGGAGCACGCCAATCATATCAATCCAATAATATTTTCCATTTTATTAAAATCGTAAATGCCCAACGTTTCCAAAATTATTTTCAGGTTCTATGGATATTACACTAGACCCAAACGTTCCAGAACCCATAATATATTCTTGGTGCCAACTGTATGAAACTAACCATTTTGGAGCACGCCAATCATATCAATCCAATAATATTTTTCATTTTATTAAAATCGTAAATGCCCAACGTTTCCAAAATTATTTTCAGGTTCTATGGATATTACACTGACCCAAACGGGGTCTTCATATTTCCAAATGGAAATAAATTTCCCTAAATCTAATTTGAATAAATTAGAAATAGTGAGGTTTTGGAGTAATTACATGTGCGCATATTCTAGAAATAATATAGGTTATTAGGAATTTTGATGAGCTAGCACTTTTGGCCATGTTGCGCATTGTAAGAGTGATAAGTGTTAGGAAGTTTTCTAGGAACGGGGACAAATGTCTAATTAACCTTTATTCTATTAAAATATTTATATAACTATATCTACATGTAATATTTTTTTTATTAAAATATTTTTCCAACATAGGTAACCATATCTACGCATGTAGACAACGAAGCTGAGCATCCCTAGACGTGGAACTCAATCAACTTGAAATAAATCTCAATAATTTATGTATACGAGCTCAAGTGGCTCTAGAAATGACATGATACTGCTTTGTATATATTCTCAGTTCTAAGTAATAAAGTGAATGGAGTTTGAGTTCCATGTGTATTCTACCCTCTTGTTTAATATATGTTTTATATATAGAATTAGGTTACGTGGTTAAGACTCTTTTATATATATAATCACTAAAAAACATTGATAACCCTAGTCTTATATTGGCCCGATATTTTTGCGTGTTGAGGCTATAATCCAAATTCAAAGCTACATGAAACCCAGGATTGGGTGTTAGTAACAAGCCCCATAATCAATCATACCTCTACTAAATTATGAGAATTTATGTGCAACCCCTACAATAGAAGGAAAATGTAAGGGTTCAAGACGTAGCACAATCTCCATAAAAGTGGCTTGAGGCACATGAAAGTCTGGTAGAAAAGGGCTGTGAATGCCCTTAGAGAAGTTTTGTAGACCAACGACTGGAGGTCGAGGATGGAGGTTCCCAGGCTGTTGGGGTATATAAGGGAGGTTAATATTACCAGGAGGGAAGGCCATATACCGACATTGTGAAGGGAAGCAACCTTTGCTTAGTATTCAATGGTGCGAAGGAAATAGACTCCATTCTTTGTATTTGGCAGACTTTAAGAGAATCGACATATGATGTTAGGTCGTTCTTTTCACAAATTCTCCCTATATTTTGTTACATTATTCTATAGTATTTATGGATACTTTGACAAAGATTTAATATTTAATTCATTTCTTAGCACTCAATAACCCAAGACCACAACATTCCTTGCACATAACTTATGAATTTATTAGTTCCATTGCTAGTTGTGTGACCCCTCCCTTTAAGGATCCTTGCGATATCCACTCATTACCCCTCACATGCACACCTACTTGGTTGGCCAATAGCCTTACCCCATGGAATCCATTGTAATTACTCATGGTTATCTTTCCTTTTAGAAAAATACTTCAATGAATATCAAATTCCTTTGGTGCACCATCACAATCAGTGCTTTTATCATCCTTTCTACTAGACCACCTATAATCATGCCAAAGAATGACATGTTGACATACCCTGATTGATATAGGTGAGGGGAGTTATCGAGAACATTGTCGTTCACAATCAATGGCTTAGATACATATGCATTAAACACCGAAGCACATTTAGAATGTGGTGGACAAATTTGTTTTGGAAGTTATGGAAGAATTGAATTCTTGGACTAATGAGGATCTCGGCCATGTGGTAGATTAGATGCTTGATTTGGTCCATTGACGTGGCCAACAAAATATGTATCTATGCACTGTTGAGCTCTATTTGCATCTCAAAGCACTTATTGGCAAATATTCCGAGGACAAAGAAGACAATAAAAAATGATCTATAACTCAACATACTACTTGTAGAGAATCAATATATGTCTTCTGAGCATAGGGATATGGAAATGTGATTGGCTAGGGTTGAGGCCCTACTCTCTAAGGGGAAGTGGTAACTTTTCTAGCCACCCTCATTGCACCTATTGATGTGTTAAATTTTACCTATTATATTTTATGGCTTACACTTTTGCTTACAACTATGTTTTTTCTTGGTTATGGAAGCCTTTAGTTATCATAGGTTGTGGCTAGTGTATCTACAATTTGTTTGCTCTCACCTATAAAAAAATTCCTTGATAGTAATGTTATCTAGGTGAAAACTACATATGCGACTAGTATTTTTTTGTATTATGTAATTTTTTGGAAAAATAATTATTTTTCCAATAACGGTATGATTTCCCTAGTCGCAAACTATCACAAGAAAAAGCATTGTTGTATGCTCTATTTTAGATAGTCAACAAAATATCAAACTTAAGCAAAAGTAAAACATTCAAATACCAATCAAATAGAAAAATTAACATTTTTAGTCATGTAAAATATCAACACTCTATTGTTAATACTTGCAAGTAATATATTCCATCAAAAAATCACAATCAAATATTACATATGAATAACTATAGTTACAATCACTCTTTGCCAAAATATAACATGTTCTATGCATGAAGAGTTAATTAAAAGAAATATGATTAAAACTCATTCTCGATTTATTTTTAATATATACATTTTATCAATATATATTTAAAAATATTTTTAATTTAATAATATTCAATATTAAATAGTGAATAAAATATGTCATTATTTGTTTAAAATTATATGTTATCATTAAAAAATTATATATTTTGCAAATAACTATATTAAAAAAAAATTATAAAAAAAAAATTATTAAATATATATTAAAAAATTTAGAGTTATATGTATTTTAAGAAAATGGAATTTAATTTAGAAATTATGTAAAATGTAAAATTTTCCAATTTTCTTAGACATGTCATCACATATTTCACCCACCATGTAATTAACATAATATTTGAAAAAAATAAATTTGAATTCCAAATTTTATTATTAAAAATAAATAGTAATAAATAAGGAATAAAATGAAATAATTTCTAATTATGTAATACATTCAACCTTAAAAACTACTTTACAACCAAAAAAAAATAATTATACATAATGAGACAAGATTATTTATATCTGACTTTTACACATTTATCTTAATTTATAAGTGTTACAAAATTAGCCATAGATTAAATTTAATGAAAAATTCACCTTTTATTTATACATCAATCTAAATACATGTATATCATTAACTAAAATTTTATTAATTTTAAGAATAAAATGTAAATTTGTTTTTAACAGAAAATATTTACTCATCCTAACATACAAACTCATTTCTAGAATACATTAAATAAATTTCAGAAATATCTGTAATTTAGTAAATAATAATTCACAAGGTAACAAGATAGTACCGATAGTATCATCATCATTATTCAAATAAACTAAAATTCAAATGTATGATTACCATATTAAGACATCCAACTAAATATAAACAATAACGCATGGCTAGCTAGCACCATGAAAAGAAAAGCTAAGCTCATCCTCATGATCATTTCCATGATCATCATCTTGACCATCTTGATAATATCATCCACATAATCATCACCAATACCATCGCCATCCTCATCCTCATCATCATCATCTATGATATACGATGCAATCTAAACATAGTCTATATCATCATCTTCGTGGTCATTACCTATAGCGTTATGGAAAAAAAAACAATATTACATGTTATTACTAATTCTATAGCAAAATGCATATTTTTATTACAATGCTAACAATAAAATGAGGTTGGACATAATAACATTTAATAGTACTAAAAATAAAATGAAAATATGGCTTAAGATATATTGGAGATCAAACTAAGATTACACTTGTAATTCACATTAAGTAGTAGAATCATTTTTTAATCCATATGAAGCAGGTACCCATTTGTTCTTCATATTATATTGTTAATGTTTCTTATGATTTCCATGCATAATTGGTAAATTAATATTTACTAGAAGCTTTATTTCAAATTACAATTGTAATTCAGATTGGAAATAGAAGAAATTTTAACAAAAAAAAATGTCACATGAAAAAGTAAATTATTTTTAATGAAAAATATGTCGCATACAATATGAATGTCACATGAAATATTGAGTTGTTTTTAATGCATGTACCTTTCTCTATAATAAGATGGATCCTAATGTTCTTTAAAGAACAAATGCTCACAAATAATTACTTCGTTTTATCCATTATCACACTTAATCCATTATACCTAGTGACAACAATGATTCCATTAAAATTGCTTTGAACTCTCTAAATATAATGTAAAATAGAAAACTCCATGACCACGACCATGGCTACAACCCCCTCCCTTGACTCATCCACCATCTGAGACAATGAACTTGCAGTTATGACAACGATGGAAACCCCTCCCTTGCCTCGTGTCCACCATTAGAGGCATTGAACTAGAAATTAAAAGTGCTCATGTTTTCTTTGCTCTAATTAATCTCCAAGGAATCAAAACTTGATCAATATATCAAGGACTCCATCAAGGAATAGATATATAATAAGAGAATCTCAATAGGCTTTGCCAAAAGAGTGTAAAATAACACTTATCTCTGTTTTATGTAATAACTCGAGTGAGTGGAATGAATGGTGGGAAACACTTACCAAGGAAAGGAATATTTTTGGTCCATCCTTATTTCTATTATTAGTTTTTCTTCTTAGAATGAGGGAAGTGTTTAAAAAAAATTCAAAAAAATATTTTAAATATATATATATATATGCTTAAGTTTAGTTTTTTTTCCATTATATATTCAGTTTAGTATTTTTTTATTTTCTAAAAAAAGTATATTTAGTTTCTGGTTTTTTTTATAACAAAAATTATATTTTCTTTTTATAAAAATGGATTTTAAACATCCATTCATGCTAAATTTGTGATTTTATGATATAAGTTTAAATTATATATAAAAAGTAACTTAATGCCATGCGTTTTGTCGCTGAGATGGGTATTATACATCTCTTCTTTGCTAAGTTATAGAATGTGCTTGGGTTTTCTTAATGCAATAAAATTAATTCTTCTTTTCATTATATCTTGAGATGTTCAACTTGCACCTAATAAAACAATAAAGTTAAAATAGGTTTGTCTTTGCCCTTTGTAGATTTCTTTCCCCATTAATCCTTGCCTTAATAGATTAGTTGTCTTATGGTAGCCTTGAGTGGTCACTCCCATTAGTTGCATACTTTTTAGTTTTATGTTAGTGACATTTCTTAGGATTGATAACATGTTATTTAATTTATGAAAATGTATTATTTTCCATATTATTGTTAAATATTAATATTAAATATGTTGGTTTTGAACATGGTTTAGCAAAAAGTTCCAAAAAGGTTTATAGATTGTAATTTATAATGTAATGCTTCATTACTTGATGAAATTGTTTTGAATATTTTTTTTAAAGATTCATTGATTGATGAAATTTTTATGGATATTTTTTTAGTATATTAACTTGTATGTGATAAAGTCAAAAGTCACCTCTTTTTGAGATTTTCATTGGTTAATTTCCCTTAAAGCTATCAAGTTCACCATCCAGTCCCAGTTTAAGGAAATATAGGAGTCATGAAGTGGCATTGTCTAATAACTTAAATCTTGGAACATGTTTTTTTAGTCACGTTATACTTCCTTTCTGTGTAAATTCTCCATGAAAATAGTGTCATGGAACATGAGGGACTTCAATAGTAAAGTAAAACAAATAATCCTAAATTAAAAGTGGTACGAAAAGCACCCATCAATAATGTTGATATAAGAAAGAAAAATATTAAGTGAGGTTCTACCTCATATAATTAGAAAATGGGGGAGAAATTTCCAAGTAGTAGCGATTGATGATTAGATATACTTGGGTGGAATGGCTATTATTTGGAATGATCAAGACATCAAGGTTACCAATATGTTTACCTCTTTTGACATTATGACAATATAATTTTAGTTAATTGACATCTAGGACTACTACCATGTATCCAATGTCTATGACTCCAATATCACAAATGGAAAACCTCTATTTCTCAATTCTATTTCTAGCACAAGTAATTTATACTCCCCATTTGCATGGATTATTGAGAGTGACTTGAATATTATCAAGTGTCTCGAGGAAAAGAAAGGATGAATCACAATGTTTACCAGGAGATTTTGTAAGATATACCATCAAGGCCCTAAAGTAGTACCCATTAAAGTTCTGAAGCAATGAGTCTCCAATCCACACATGTGGATCAATGACATGTAATACACGTGTGTGTGGTGACTAACTTAATACACTTTTCTAAACTCCACAAACTTAAGTATTTCATTCCGTCACATGATTGACCGTAGTGTGACATAAGTAAACCAAGAGTAGACATGAAAGCCTTAGGCAAGAAAAATTCCCTAGATCCTCAATTAGGTTCTTAAATGATGAAGTGAAAATGAAATGGGAAACGAAGACTTCATGATTTAACCATCACAAACATATGATCAAGTGTGACTAGGAGTGTATATATTCATATGTTTTCCAAAGAGGGTGTGAATACATGAGTTACCATTCATTGGGCCTTATTTTTCTTTCTTTTGATTTTTCTTATATATAGGACTTAGGGAATAAGGTTTTCATAAGTTTCGAACAACTCATAGATATAATATTTACATAAATTTTCACTTTAACCTTAGAGTTTAGACTTAGATAAATCATTATAGTGTATCTTTAATGATTTTGGCTTTCACTTTTTCATTTTCTTTCATCACAAATGAAAAAAAGGGAAATATTTTGCCACAATCTATGAATGCTCAATCATAAAGGCGTCGTGTGATGAAAAAAAATTAATGATGTTATTCACTATGAAAATGATGGGTATTCTTGAGAAATGCTTATGCTTGTGGATGTCTCCACCCTGGTTGAGAGGGAGTGAGAATTGACACCATATTATCCATTTGTCATGTACTATGGCTGATACTAATAGTCATAAGCCTACTAAAGACACTAGTAGGGAGAATGGTGAATTAGATAAACATCTGGGACCAATATTCTTTGAGAATTTGTGCTTTAACTAGGACTAACCACCATAACTCAAGTACATTAATCCAAGATAAGAATAGTCATGAGGATCGACATTTCCTGGTGTCAAATATTATGACAGTGGATTAGGAAATGATCATGCAAGGACATGCCTGATGAACATCCTAGTGCAATAAGTGCCTAAAGAGGTAGTGGTGTCCAAATTTATGCCTCCCAACGTTGTGTTATGATCTAATGGAGAGATATAACTTGTTAGTCAAGGCCTTTCTATTTTGACAATGTTGGCTATGATGATGTAAATCATCATTGATGCTTATCAATCCAGAGCCCTTCTTATATGAACATTTCAACTTGAGAGTACTTTTTTGTTTCATTATGAATATCTCCCTAGTTTAGAGGGAGTGTCATCATCTTCATTATAATCATCATCACCACCATCAATCTCATCATTGCATTAGCGTCATAATCACCATTCATGTCGTCTTCGTCATCATCATCATTATGGAAATTTTCATCAAGTTTTCATAATTATAGGTGTCGTAAGAAATATCATCAACCCAAAAAATATTACGAGTGCTCAAAAAGGGTTGTTAGGACACATGATATATGCAAGAGAAATGACAACTTTATTTTTTAGAGATGATCGATGATCATCATCATCACTACCATTATCATCGTCATTATAATTTTCATCATCCCATCATCATAATTAATGTAATTTCTATCATCATTGTTGTCAACTTCATCATGAACATCATAATCATCATTCATGCCATTATTGTTGTTGATTATGACCAAGATGAAAATAATGATAATGATGATCAAATGATGATGACTTGGAAGATGACTCTAAAGATAAAGATTATGATTATGACCATGACAACATTTAAAAATTGGGAAAATTGTCCAAGGTCATTAGCATCGCCATCATCATTTTCATCATCATCATTGTCATTATAACCCCCATCATCTTTATCATCATTTTGATTATCATAATAATCACAATTCATGTCATTGTCATCATCTTCATTATCATCATCTTCATAATTATTGACATTGTCATCAGTTGTTCATAATTGTTAATGTCATAAGAAATATCATCAATGCAAAAAAAATGTGTTGGAAAATGGATGCAAAAGTAAAAAAAAATATGGGGGCAACAATAGATGTAAAATTGGGTGAAGAGTGGACACAACCTAAGTAGATGCAAAACAAGATAGAAAAATTGACACAAAAGTGGATGAAAAAGTAGATGCAATAATTGATGCAAACTTGGACACAAAATAGGATGCAAACATGGATGAATAAGTGGAAGAAAACATGGGTGTAATAGTTGGCATAAAAATTAGCATGGATTGTTGTGAAATAAATGGGGATACAATAATGAACAAAAAACAAAGACACAAACTTGGATGGAAAAAGGAGGAAAAATTAGATTAAAAAATGGATGTAAACATGGACCAAACATGGGTGCAATAGTGGACACAAAATAAGATTCAAAATTGGACGCATTATAAGTGGCTGTAAAAGTAGATGAAAAATGGGATGCAAAAAACATAAAAATTATTTGATGCAAACTTGGACACAAAAGAGGATGCAAATGTGGATGCAAAATTGGAAGAAAATGTGGGTTTCAATGATAGGCACAAGATATGGCACAACAAAAGTGGATGAGAAAGTGGATGTAATAAAAAAACACAAAAAATATGTAAACTTGGATGCAAGACAAGATGCAATAAGGGATGCAAAAGTGGATGCAAACATGGGTACAACAGCAGAAACAAACTTTGATGAAAAATATGGATGCAATGGAAGTGGATGCAAAAGAATATACAAAATGAGATGCAAAACCCAACACAAAAGTGGATGCAAAAATAGATGCAATATTTTGATGCAAAATTGGAAGCAAATGTGGGTACAACAGTAAGTACAAAACATGGTACAAATAGTGTCACAACAAAAGTGGATGTAATGATAGATGCAAAAAAAGAGAAATTGAAGATGAAAAATAAGATGCAAAAAGGGACGCAAAAGTGGACGTAAACATGGGTGCAACAATGGATGAAAAATATGATGCAACAAAATTTGATGCAAAAGTAGATGCAATATGAGACACAAAACCTAATGCAAATCTTGACGCAAAGGGGATGCAAAAAATGATGTAAAAATGGATGCAAAAAATGATTTAAAAAATGATGCAAAAGAGGATGCAAGAGATGATGAAAAAGTCGATGCAAGTGTAGGTGCAAAAAGTGGATGCAATAAATGATACAAAAGTTGGCGAAACAAAATTAGGTGCCGAACTTGATGCAAAACATGGTGCAAAGGATGGAATAAAACTTGGCATAAAACCTGGCATAAAACTTGGTGTAAAACCTAATGCAAAACCTATTACAATACCTGGTGCTAAACTTGGTGTAAGACTTGGTGAAAAACTCAGTGCAAACTTTGCATCACGTTTTGCACCATATTTGATAAATGGACACAAATAACACCAAAAATGGGATCTAGACGCAAAAAAGGAAGAAAAAAGGGACGCTAATCACAGGGTTTTGTTGTAGTGTTAGGAACAGGGATTCAGAGTGGTAGAAACAAAAAAACCTCTGAACAATTAGGAAGATAATAAAGCTCTACACCTAACAATCTCCCACTTAGAGACTAATTATATAAACTCCATCATTGCTTCATTTGTTGGATAATGACTCCACTTGGACCTGGTTGTTTCTCATCTTCATCATCATTCTTGAAGGCAAATTGAAACTGAGCAGAAGCTTAATTTCTCCCTGCTTACAACCTTTGTCAATATATCTATAGGATTCTAGCTAGTGTGTATCTTTTGCAGCTTCAATTGTTCATCTTCCAACACTGACCATATGAAATGGTACTTAAATTGTATATGTTTAGTTTTGGAAGGAAATGTTGAGTTCTTTGTAAGATGAATGGCACTCTGGTTGTCACTGTACAACCTACTCATATCCTATTTCTTGCCCAATTCTTCCATAAACCTTTGTAACCATATCATTTCTTTACTAGCCTCTATAGTGGCAACATACTATGTATCCGTTGTTGAAAGTGCAACAATCTTTGGCAATTTTGAAACCCAACTGACAATTATTCCACCTACAGTAAACACATACCTTATGTGTAATGTCCTCTAATAATAATATGAAATAATAAATAATAAATAATGTAATATAATATTAAAATATAAGCAAATAAATAATAAACAATAAAGAAAAGATAATAAGTAGAAAAAAATAATAAGAAATAAATAATAATAGTTAATAAATAGTAATAACATACTAGAGATCAATAAAAGTAACTATAAATAGTAAAATAATAAAATTATAAAAAGTAAAAATGAATAAAATAAGAAAGAATTATATTAAAAAAATTATAAATTAAGTAAAACTTAAAATAAAGAAATAAAGTTGCATGTTGACACATGGAATGTGCGCATGCAGTTCCCCTTCCATTGTTTGGTCTATTTAATAGACGATGAGGAAGATGAGAGATCATTCCATCAGTCCATCATCTATTCTCTTGGGAGAAAAGTGTGTTGAAACAAAGGTTTCCCTAGCAGTAGTATGTTGATTGAGGGCTCAGGGGTGGCCGGCTATAGAAAGATTATATGCAGCTGAATATACGGTTGGGTGGAGAGTCATCCCCAAAACTTTGTTGTGGTTAGCGAGATTCAAATAGCGTTCAACTGCGAAATTACAAGTAAGGGATATCATTGCTACAGGTAACTGGTGTTTGCTCTTATTTCTTAAAATTTTTATGCTAATTAGTTGAATAGATGCGTGTTGATTGTAAATCGCATAGTTATCTAACTAGTTGCATGTTTTATTTTCAGGGTTGTTACATATGGTATCAGAGCGAAAGTTGCAACCCTGAATCTTAACATACATCTCTAGCTTAAGTTCAAAACTATATGCAAAGTTAATTATTAACCTTTTTAAAAATCTATATAATTTATATGATTCATTAGATAAATTAATAACCAAATTTTTAAAATAAATTATCATATAATTTTTATAAATTTAAATAAATTTTTTATTTCATAAAAAATTTAATACACTATATTTTATGGTCTTTAGGTTTCAATATTATAGAGTAAAATAATATATATAATATCACTAGAAAATGGTCAAAACCGACCATAAGGTTAAGATATACAAGACTTTACCAGATGTGAGCAAATGCTTAACTAAAAAAATAAAGCATTTAAACTTAATAATAATAAAAAATTAAAAATTACTAAACTAAAAAAACTAAGAACATGGAGACTTATTGTGCGTGTGGGCATTAATTAATAAAAGTAGCATAGTCATTAAAAAGGCTTCCTTAGACCTTGGAAAATTCATGTTTTTTTTATCGTAGGACAATAGTTGCTTCCTTCTTCTTGTTTAGACGTGATGCCCCAAATCTTTCCATTATGGGTGGCTTTTAAGACATTTCCACATGAAGAAGAGACAACACTTCTGTGAGAATTCATCAATAAAAATGAAAAAATACTTGTGCATGACAATCAAGGTTGTCGAGAAAGGTCCATAAACATTAGAGTGGATCTTTTCAAGGATTGCATGTGATTTTTTATCCCAATCATAGAATGTGTCTTTTGTGTACTTCCCCAAAGTACATACTTTACATACATCTTGTTGCTCAAGTGCTCCTTTGGGGAGGCCTATGGTTATATGTTGCATGATCTTCATAGTGTCATGGTGCAAATTGCCAAGTATTCTATGCCAACTTTCATCGACATTGCGACTCTACACCTTCTCTACCTTTGTGCTCAATGCAGCACAATCCTTCACATCTAGCTTATAGAGGTTCTTCACACGAACCCCGATCTACTTCACCTATCCTGTGGCTCTGTGTCTCAAGAATGTCTTTCCTTTTATTAAGATCACATCATAACCATAGTCTTCCAAAACTGCAATAGAGACAAGATTTTTCTTTAGGCTTGGAATGAACATGACATCATTGATCCTGAGGGGGGAGCCTGAATCCCTCTGAAAGGTGACTATACCAATCACAGTCGTGCCATACCTTCCATCGTCCCCCATCTCAATGTGCATCTACAAGTCTTTTTCCTCCTGGTCACTGAAAATTTCTTTATTCCCTATCATATGGACCAAGGCACCTGAGTCCAAGTAACACACACTCCCCATCACTATGTTGATCATGCATGCAATGAGGGTAAAGTCAAGCTCAAAATGTGAAGCTAACGATTCACCTATTTCTCCTCGTGAGGTCTTCTTTCTTATCTTCTTGTGTGGACACTTCTTTGCATAGTGCTTGAATTCATGACAATGGAAGAATTTAATTTTTGATAGATCTTTCTTCTTTCCCCCTTAACTAGGATCTAGTTTGAATTGGGATTTCTTCCCTTTTCCCTTCTCTACCTTCCAGCCAATGCAAATTTCTTCATCCTCACCCTTGGATGAGTCCCATATATGGTATTCCACCTTATTCTTCCTATACCAAGTCAGACCATAGGCGCTCCCAACTTCGTAGTTTCTCCCTCCCATTCACCAAATCTTGAAACCTATGCCAACTCTTGGGAAAGCCTAGAAGGGATAATGCTACCAAGTCAGCTTTAGGTACATTAACATTGACTCCACCAAGTTCACCATGAGACTGTGTAAACTTGCTCAGATACTGTGAAATTGTGTCATTATTTTGAATTTTGATACTTTGAATTTTATCCTTGAATTCCAACTTCATGTGGTCACTACTATTCTTGAACAATTTTGTTAGTGCTTTCCACATCGCAAATGGAGTTTATTTTCCATGGAGATTCGAGACAATATGTTAGGCCCCTATACTACTAGTGTAACCCCTTATTGTTATTAGTACAACCCCCTCATTATATTGTTGTACTCATGTAGTCCCCATATTGTTACTATTGTGCCCCATAGAAGCCCACTATTGTTATTATTGTGCCCTTACATTATTATTGTTATGTCGACTATGATTATATTATGACCCCTTAGACTCCTATATATAGAAAAGAGGTCTTGTCATTTGTATCATCCAAGAATTGTTCATTTATGTAATGTAAAGGAGGTTGCCCCCTCAAAGAGGCTGAATTCTAAGGCATTGATCTATCTTTTTATGAACTAGTTTCATAACACAATATGATCACATACTCCATCCAATATGATTCTACTTGCCTTGGCTACATCTTTCTTCCACTGACCAAGATTTTGAGATTGGATGCTTGAGGTTTTGCAAAATATGTCTTGATGTATTAGAGCAACCCATTTTCATCTAATACTGCCTCCATGTGGTCCTTCCATGAAACAAAATTAGCAATTCCCTCCAAGGCATACTCTAGCCTTAGTCCATTGAAGGCCATCTTCTCAGCTATGAAGAAATCCTACTACACTGATCTTAAAATTCAAACCTCTAAGACCCAACTTCAAATTTCATGTTCTATTGTGAATCTAACTCTGATTCCATGTAGAAATTATGGTGTATATTTGAAATTGCTCATGAAATTTACTAAATCACAAGACTCAAAGCTACTCTATTATTCTACATAATTCAATTCATAATCTAGAACACAAATCATAGACATGTAAAAGGAAATATCACACATGAACATACATTTATCTAGGGGAAATCAACTGCTGAAAACCCCTCCGTATTGGTATTGCATTTATCAAAAAATAAAGATGAATACATATGCTTACTCAGGCCTTAGCATAACCTACAAGTGTATAATTTATCTCTCTACCTGAACGACTGACCTTGGCCAACACCTAGCTAATTTTCAAGCCCTCCAAGCTCCTGTTTCCTTGCGTTGTTCCCTGAGGAAATTAGCCCCTATTATTTATGAAATTCCCTCAATTGGATTCCGCAATTACTCTAGGCTCCTTCTCTTACTACATGCACCACCTGTACACATTTGAATAGTCGACAACTAATAGTACACTACCTTGGAATCTCCACCTCAATTGGTTAAATTGAATTCTCTGCATACATCAATTATTTTTGGCTAATTGATTAGTTAATTGGTTGATCACTGAGTGTAGTTGAAGTTACACTTCCACAATTTGACCTTCCACTAGTTCCTCCAACAATTAGAACTAGTTTAACTGACTATAACTCAATTTAGTTGAAATAGATTGCAACAAATTAGCAATCAATCATATTGAAATGAACTCAAGATTCCCCAACACGAATTAACTAAGTTAATTGAGCAACAAGTTCGATGTTACCTTAGTTAACTACCTCCAAGATTTTTGCTGAAATGGAAATTCAAATTTTCTCTAGTTTGACCAAGGCAAAGTCAAACTGAGAATTTCTTGTTTCATTTTCAACATAAACATGGTTATATGTTCATAAGACAATGGTGGAAATTTTCCACCAACAATCCAAATCATGTAGTCATTATTAACGATCTCAAACAAACACTTAAACACAGCCTTATATATATGTAAATAATTGAAGCTTGGCTACTTGGCTAATGATTTCATTGATGCAATGGTAGAGCTCAACCAGGACATCAAATGGTTAAACACACAATGGATATCAGCCTTAGGCTTCTTTTCTCAAACAAACAAACAATAAATCGTAGTCTCGTGCTTCTTTTTTTAAATGATCAGACATATAATGGGTCTCAACCTCATCCTTCTTTTGTCAAATAATCAAGCATACAATGGATCTCGGCATTAGCCTCTTTGTCAAATGCACAATATTGGTGCTCAACCACGAGCCTATTATCAATTATCAAAAAATGGGGGAACTTGGCCACAAGCTTCAAATAGTTGAAATCAGTCAAAGGCCTCATTTAAAAGGTGATGCCCAGCCATTGGTCTATGATTAAGCAAAAGGAGTACAACTCAGCCACCATTCTTTGATCAAATAATTAGTGAGACTTGAACTTAGACCTCAATCTGTTAGAAATTAAATAACAAAGCAATGGAATACATAAAATATTGTGGAAACACAAATATAGAAACGCATAAAACAAGAAACACAAATATACATGATTCACCTAATTTGGACTACCTCCACGGAAAAACATCCAATCCTTCCTTTTATATTATCCAACAAAATGAAGAGATACACCCTACAACAAATCTGTTGTAATTTCTTTTTCGCTCTCACATAGTCTCTCTCTCTTTCTCGCTCAAAATCAAAATACACAATCTTAATGCAATTACCTCATATAAACCAAAGGTTTTCTTCTAGGTCAAAAACCCTAAATTAACATAACTTTTACCGTCAAATCATCCTCCTAATGAATGACCTAGATTGACTACGAAATTACAATATTTTACAAGATAATTTTTCATCTATTTTTAGCTTCAAGGGCACTACCCCCGAACCCCTATTGGGGGAGCTCAAAAAAATCATCGTCGCACCCCCTGGACCCCCTTCACAATGATCATATGGGCAGCATTTCCACCCCGTTAGGAACAGGGATTCAGAGTGGCAGAAACAAAAAAACCTCTGAACAATTAGGAAGATAATCAAGCTCCACACCTAACAATCTCCCACTTAGAGACTAATTATATAAACTCCATCATTGCTTAATTTGTTGGATAATGACTCCACTTGGACCTGGTTGTTTCTCATCTTCATCATCATTTTTGAAGGCAAATTGAAACTGAGCAGAAGCTTAATTTCTCCCTGCTTACAACCTTTGTCAATATATCTGTAGGATTCTAGCTAGTGTGTATCTTTTGTAGCTTCAATTGTTCATCTTCCAACACTGACCATACGAAATGGTACTTAAATTGTATATGTTTAGTTTTGGAAGGAAATGTTGAGTTCTATGTAAGATGAATGGCACTTTGGTTGTCATTGTACAACCTACCCATATCCTATTTCTTGCCCAATTCTTCCATAAACCTTTGTAACCATATCATTTCTTTACTAGCCTCTATAGTGGCAACATACTATGTATCCGTTGTTGAAAGTGCAACAATCTTTGGCAATTTTGAAACCCAACTGACAATTATTCCACTTACAGTAACACATACCCTATGTGTAATGCCCCCTAATAATAATATAATATAATATTAAGAAATAGAAATAATAATAACAATAAAGAAAAGATAATAGTAGAATAAATATAAATAATGAAGAAATATAAAATATAGAAAAAAATAAAATAGTAATAACATACTAGAGATCTAAATAAAAATAACCATAAAAATAAGTAAAGTTATAAAAAAAAATAAAAATGAATAAAATAAGAAAAAATTATATTAAAATCATTATTAAATTAAGTAAAACTTAAAATAAAGAAATAAAGTTGCATGTTGACACATGGAATGTGTGCATGCAGTTCCCCTTCCATTGTTTGGCCTATTTAATAGACGATGAGGAAGATGAAAGATCATCCTATTAGTCTATCATCTATTCTCTTGGGAGAAAAATGTGTTGAAACAAAGGATTCCCTGGCATTAGTATGTCGATTGAGGGCTCATGGGTAGCCGTCTTTAGAAAGATTATATGCAGTTGAGCCTACGGTTGGGTGGAAAGTCGTCCCCAAAACTTTGTTGTGGTTAGCGAGATTCAAATAGCGTTCAACTGCGAAGTTACAAGGGATATCATCGCTACAGGGAAGTTGTATTTGCTCTTATTTCTCAAAAAAATTATGCTAATTAGTTGAATAGATTTGTGTTGATTATAAATCGCATAATTGATCTAATTAGTTGCATGTTTTAATTTCGGGGTTGTTACATATAATATTAGAGCCAAAGTTGCAACCCTGAGGCCTATGAGTCTTAACATACATCTTTAGTTTGAGTTCAAAACTATATGCAAAATTAATTATTAACCTTGTTAAAAATCTATATGATTTATACGATTGATTAGATAAATTAATAACCAAACTTTTAAAATAAATTATCATATTAATTTATGTAGTAAAATTAAAATAAATTATTTTTATTTCATAAAAAATTTAATACACTATATTTTATGGTCTTTAGGTTTCAATATTATAGAGTAAAATAATATATATAATATCACTAGAAAATGGTCAAAACCGACCATAAGGTTAAGATCTACGAGACTTTACCAGATGTGAACAAATGCTTAACTCAAAAAAATAAAGCATTTGAACTTAATAATAATAAAAAATTAAAAATTACTAAACTAAAAAAACTAAGAACATGGAGACTTATTGTGCATGTGAGCATTAATTAATAAAAATAGCATAGTCATTAAAAAGGGTTCCTTAGACCTTGGAAAATTCATGATTTTTTAGTCGTAGGACAATCGTTGCTTCCTTGTTGTTGGATCTGCCCTGCAAATTTTTTTTCAATATTTATGAAAACAATAGTTGGTATGGTGCAGCTGTTCGATAAATTAACACCATGTTTCTCACTCATTCAAAACTCGACCCACCTGGAGAGATGTCAGGGGCTGATACACCATAAGGATGCTACAGCGGGCTCGACCATAGGGGCCGGGAGCCTCGTTAAGATCTGGTTGTTTAGACGTGATGCATATTTGGATTCTTTCTGTAGTGAAAACCAAATCTTTCCATTATCGGTGGCTTTTAAGGCATTTCCATTAACATTAGTTTCATTCAGTTACTTTAAAATCTTTCGATTGTCATGATTTCGTACTAATTTATGGGATTTTTAAATTATAGCGTATAAAAGAAATATATTAGTTAACGAAATTATATATATAAGTTATGTGGAAAGGAAACACATGCATTATTTTCATGGTTATGTGGCTTTAAATCTTTGTTACAATAGTATTCGGTTGGGATAATAAACTTATTATTAAAATGAAACGACAAAAAAATGTAAGCACAAAGAGATAACATATATTTTAGATGGATGTTGAATAATCTTAGTTCACAGTTACTATTCAATGTTTATACAAATAAATGAAATTGTTTTTTTCTTATGAATCATGATAATAATGTTTATAGTGTATTATTCTATATTTGATAAGTATTGAGATGATTCTCAAATTGATGATGTTTCATGATATATGGTATGAGGATAATGATGCACATGTGGTTCTTACTCATTTAGTTTGATATGATACTGATGGTGTTTGTTCATGATGGATATGAGATGTATAGGGATTATGATGTTACAATATAATGTATATTGACATGTGGTTCATTGATTATGTGACGTCATAATATATTTTTGATAAAAATATGGTGATGTTATAATTTATGATGTGAAGCATTTGGTAATTGAAAGAAGATTTTTTAACATGAGAATGTGATGATTAACAATGATGGAACTCCACAAATGCGCCAAGAGGGCCGGTTTATTTGATGATCTCGTGGGAGCCCATACTTGCGAGAGAGAATATGTAACACCATATGGGTTGGGACATACTCAATCAACACTACATATGCCAGTGGTTCCTTTGTCTTGTATAACTCTTGATGAGTAGCTCTTGAAGGGCTATGGGACCATATTGAGGAGGCTGAGTGCCTAATATTGTAGACTAGATGTCTGGTATTGGTTTGGGATGCCGAAGTTTGGTGGAGATGTAAGGACTTTGATGCTTGGGGCTATGCACCTTAGTAGGTGTGGAGGGAGTGAACGAGCCTTGCAAGATACTCGGAGTCATTGAGTATTGTGACTAGATGTTTGCCTTGGGGCAAATAAGGTCTGAACCAGGTGCAAGCCTTGGGGCCAACCTTGACATAGGATATAGATCGATGAGGCTTATGCCTGGTTCCGAAAGTGGGAAAAAGGACAAAGGTTCCTTGAGATTTTTCGGGTGTTGTGAAAACTTTTCATGTCTGCTGGTTATACTATTTTAGCAGATGGTATAGGGCAAACATGAAGTAATAAATAACTAAATAAATAAAATGTTAAATTATTCAACTTAACTTTGAGTCGAAGTTCCTTAAAGAGAGAGGAGTATGTAGTGTCCCCTAATAAAAAAAAAATAATAAATAATAATATAATATTAAAATATAAAACAAGTAAATAATAAAACATAAAAAAATATAATAATAGTTAATAAATAATAAATAAAATATTATAATAATAAATAAATAAAATAGTAAATAACAATACTAGAGATCTAAATAAATATAAATTAGCATTTGCACCTTATGTTGCAAAGGAAACGTCGTAAGGTATAGACTGGGGAATAATAGAGACATGTGAATGGATATTGTTGAAAGCAAGGGTGGATGATAATGAGTTACAATTGCAATAGTTAGTTATGTGTATTCTGAAAATGGATATTTTGTAAATAATAATAGTCTGTGGAAGAATAGTGACATGTGAATGGACATTGTTGAAAGAAAGGGTGAATGTTAATGAGTTACAATTGAAAGTATTAGTTATGTGCATTTTGAATATGGATATTTTGTAACTAATGGTAGTGTGTGGAAGAATAACAACATGTGAATGGACATTGTTGAAAGCTAGGGTGGATGAGAATGAGTTATACTTGAAATTATTAGCTATGTGTATTTTGAATATTGCTATTTTGTAAATAATAGTAATGTCATGTAGAGGTTATCCATTATCCATGTAGTTGTTTTTGTTTATGTGAACATGTTTTTGTAAATTATTCTAAAGAGTTTTGTTTTTTTTTTGTTTTGTTTTGGTTTTTTTTTTTTTTTTTTTTTATTGTAATTTTTCCATATGCTACCTATTTGTGGTGTTATTCAAAAATACTAGTAGATTGTAATGGAAGAGGTGAAAAAAACAATACGACATTGTGAACAACATCATGGTTGTCGTTACATATTTGAAAATGCATGAAAAATTGTTGGAGCCATTGAAGCTTGGAGTAAAAAACTTATCCTTCACACCGTCTACTCTGAAGCAAACCTCAAGTAAGTCTTCTAGTTTTTAAGGCATCATGCTTTCAATGAGTTTAACCTTCTAAAGATTGCCTACTTCTAGACATCATAGGTTTCTTCATCAATTATAGGTAGGAAATCTGTTGCAATGAGCTGAGAGTTGTTCATAAAAAGTGTTCAGATCCATGTTTTGGGTGTGTTTCTTTTCTAAGCCTTGGCCAACTTACTAGTTGATGACAGTTGCAGCTCCAACACTCGATAAGTATGAAAATCAGAATTACTCCAGGAAACCAAATTGAAGTCTGTCTATTCTTCCAAGTTGAATGCATTGATTGTTGTTGCATGACAACTTTGTATACTTGTGCTACTTTAATAGGATCTAGGGATGGATGGGTGAATGATTTGTATTGCAGCATAGTTAACTAAAGCTCGATGAATTATGCCACAAAGTACTTGAATGAATGAATTTTAATGACGTTCACAAGACCTCATGGTCTAAGAGACCAACAAATAATTATTTTAATGATTGGTCACAAAGTGATTGTTGCATGAATTGAATGGTGACTTGAAAATGACCTCATTTCAATAAGGCATGAGTGCATCATGTGTCAAGAGTGGTAAGTTATATGTTGGCAGTAACTTTTATAGTTATAAAATAGACTTCTGCTAGTTTAATAGGGTCTAGGAATGGATGGGTGAATGAGTTGGATTACAGCATAGTTAGCTAAAGGTCGATGAGTTATGCCACAAAATACTTGAATGAATGAATGAATTTCAATGAAGTTCACAAGACCTCATGGTCTAAGGGACCAACATATAATGATCTTAATGGTTTGTCACAAAGTGATTGTTGCATGAATTGAATGGTGACTTGAAAATGACCTCATTTCAACAGGTCCGTGTGAATCATGTGTCAAGAGTAGTAAATTATATGTTGGTAGTAACTTTTACATTTATAAAATACTCATGTATTGATTGTTCTTGCATGAAAGAAAATTATGATTTAGACCAATCACATTGAAAGAATACTTTACAAAAGCCAAAATGTAATCAACACTGGGTCCCTTACATTTATAAAATACTCATGGATTGATTGTTGTTGCATGAAAGAAAATTATGACTTAGACCAATCACATTGAAAGAATACTTTAAAAAAGCCAAAATGTAATTAAGACTGAGTCCCTTACATCTATAAAATACTCATGGATTGATTGTTGTTGCATGAAATAAAATTATGACTTAGACCAATCACATTGAAAGAATACTTTACAAAAGCGAAAATGTAATCAAGAATGGGTCCCTTAGTGTATTCCAGTGATGTGTTTGGAGGGTATGTGATATTTTAATGGGATCAAATTGTGTTATTTTAGTGGGTGAATGAGATGGATTGCAACATAGTTAACTAAAGCTCAGTGAGTTGTGCATGCTACAAAACACTTATGGAAATCGGTCACGAAGTGATTGTTGCATGAATTGAATGGTGACTTGAAACTGTTGTGATTGTTGCATGAATTGAATGGTGACTTGAAACTTCCTCATTTCAACAGGCCTGTGTGAACCATGTGTCAAGAGTGGTAAGTTATATTGTCAGTAACTTTTACAGTTATAAAATACTTAAAGATTGATTTCTGTTACATGAAAACAAATTATGAGAATACCTCACAAAAGCCAAAAGGTAATAGTGCTAGTATTCCAGTGATGTGTTTGGAGGGTTTGTGCTATTTCAAAATGGTGTACTATAAAATTTGGGTGAATAATTTTAGAAAAAAATGGAAATTTGGGAACCTTCTTTTTGGAAAAAGCATGGAAAATTAGCCCAAAAGAATACCTCACAAATGCCACATTGAAAGAATGCCTCACAAAAGCCAAAATGTAATAGTGCTAGTATTCTAGTGGTGATGCGTTTGGAGGGTTTGTGCTATTTTATAATGGTGTACTATAAAATTTGGGTGAATAATTTTAGAAAAAAATGGAAATTGGTGAACTTTTTTTTTGGAAAAAGCATGGAAAATTAGCCCACTAGGAATATTAGCCCCTAAATACCCACATTTTATTACTACCCAATTACAAAAATAAATAAATCAAATACATTACTTAGAACATATGTACTTTACACTCCAACCCATTTAAAAACAAACACAATACTTTCATTTGAGAATGTATCATATGTCCACTTCATATTCCCTTAAAAAAAACTTACTTCGAAAGGCTCCAACCCATTTAAAAACAAACACAATACTTAAAAAAAAACTTACTTCGAAAGGCTCCAACCCATTTAAAAACAAACACAATACTTTCATTTGAGAAAGTATCATATGTCCACTTCATATTCCCTTAAAAAAAACTTACTTCGAAAGGTATCCATTATGTAATAATGCTGAAACACTCAATGTCGTGGCATCTTTATTGTGTTTCAATGTCGTGGCATCTTTATTTCCCAATAATTCATGCACGAATATGAATTCCTATGATACATAGATCCAACATTGAAATGTCCAAAACCTAGGACAAGGCCCATCTAAATATTATTTATTTAGGCATCTCTCTCATTGTTCTCTTATTAGTCAATCTGATTCTTTTGGCATTTTCGCTGCATCTATTAGACTTATATTTGTAACCTTCTTGAGTGTTTTGATGAATACCAATGTCTCACCCAATGCAATGTCAACAAACCATATCAGGTCGATCCCTGTAGGTATAATGTAACGTTCTCTCTTTGAGGCAATCAAACATTCATAAATAACCTATCAACAAAGGGTTGATACACAATATGATATGACTCTAGGGAATAAAAAGTACAGGGATTCAATAACCTATTAAATTGTTTAAGCTTTAACTTTATTTTGTTGTCCAGATTAGTCCTCTGGCCTGACCCAGGTAGTTTCGGCAGTCTGATAATATCTCTGGTTCCAAATTGTCTCTCAACAATGTCTGATAACTGTTAGCATAAACTATAAAGCAGAATTTCTG
The DNA here is from genome assembly GCA_000404065.3 of Pinus taeda. Classification (NCBI taxonomy): domain Eukaryota; kingdom Viridiplantae; phylum Streptophyta; class Pinopsida; order Pinales; family Pinaceae; genus Pinus; species Pinus taeda. Next base: position 79,522 of record APFE031439425.1, read on the forward strand.
AGGTAGTTTCGGCAGCTTGATAATAGCTCTAGTTCCAAATTGTCTCTCAACAATGTCTCATAACTATTAGCATAAACTATAAAGCGACTGGCTCAGAATTTCTGAGAGTGTTCGAATGACTCTTATAATTTTTTTTAAAGAAAGAAACCATAAAAGAGAAACATGTAAAGAAAAAGTTAAAAAAATGCATAACATGTGCTTAGACTAGCTTCTTCGTGAATTTAAAATATGTATATAAAGAAATACAAAGAAAACATCATTTAAAATATATATATAAAGAAATCCAGAGAAGACATTCATTCACTTGGTTGATACGCAACTGAGGAATGAAATGATTCCTTTAGGAATAAAATAATCCTTTTAATAAGATTATATGTGCTTAAGGTTTGCACAAAAATTATATTTTCACGCAAATTATATGAAAATAGGGTGAAAATAGGGTTTTGACTCGTAGATGAAAACATTCATTCACTTGGTTGAAAAGCAACAAAGGAATGACATGATTGCTTTAGGAATAAAATAATCCTTTTAATAAGATTATATGTGCTTAAGATTTGCACAAAAAAATATATTTTCACACAATAGGGTTTTGACTCTTAGATAATTTGTCCCATTATCATACACTGGTTGTGAAATGCAAGGTAACCCTAATTGACTCGTAGATAATTTGTCCCATTATCATACACTGGTTGTGAAATGCAAGGTAATAAACAAAATTACATAGTAAAAAAAAAATGAAGATAGTTAACCGGGATCACAATCCAACCGTGGAACCCAATCTTGTACTTCCATGAATAACAAACACCCTAATGCTTTCATTACAGATAAAAAAGGGTAATTAAAAACTACTCAGAAAACATCACTAGTTTAAAACCCTTAGAAGGGTTAGATCCCATTCATAATTAGTATCGCAACAAAGATTAAGTTAACATGAAAACCTGAACCTTCGAGGAAGATCATCGAAAAAAATAATCTCACCAGGTAGAGTCCACCCACATCAAACTTGTAATTACAAAAGAAACTGTGATTAGTCAAATAATCATTTAAAATAATAAAAATGAGTCAATTAACATCGCATTGTAAAAGGTAGAGGTGGGATTTTTCACTTGTATAATGCTCGAGAGGAGCCTTTCGTAAACCCTGCGAGACAATTAAGGAAGGGAAGACCTCAGTATATTCTTTAAATTAAATAACATGTATATTCCATGGGATTCTAACCCATAGCCTATTTTCACTGATTATCTACCCCTGTGGCGGTGAGTTTACAACCCCGCTGTAGTTAAAGAAGAGCATCTGTGCAAAATATAACAAACCACTTCAGGGTTTGGCTCAAATCACAAAAAGCGCATAAATCAGAGTTTTCAAAAAAAATCCAATACAGGAGGGATTTGTAACCTTATCTTGAAGGACCATCATTATTACCGTGAAAATTCTCAGGGAGCAAGCATCCAATTCCAGAACCCAATTTACAGGAGCTTCAATGCATCAGGTAAGGGTGGGCAGGAGTGTGACAAAACCCAATTTACAGGAGCTTCAATGCGTCAGGTAAGGGTGGGCTGGAGTGTGACTAGGCCTAATTATGAGTTCTGAGTTAGGCTTAAAACAAGAAAACTGGGTTTAGCATTAAAAAAAGAGGGGCCTTCAGAGACAGAATCAAAGTGGAGAAAAGATAGAAATGCGGAATTAATCATACCCTGGCGGCTGCAACCCATGGTGTAGCAGGTATGGCAGGTAGGAGATTGGAGAGCTCGTTGGTAGAGGGAAACATGCAAATGAGAGTTGCGTTGGGGGTAGAGATTTGGTACTGACCTCAACCGAACCCAACCGAACCCATTAATCAAATGACCATTCGATTAAACCCTAGGAATAGTTAACGACGATTTCCTGACAGTTGGCACCTAAACCATCGAGGACGGGACGTACTGCTGTTCTCCAGAGAATGCTAGACGGAAGGTTCCAGAAATGTGACTCACAATAGATTTGCTGCTACTATATCATCGTTGGGCAAGATGAATCTATAGCAAATTACAGCCGATGGGCAATATGAATCTATAGCCAGTTACAACCCCAGGCGGTATATTAAGAAACCAACCTTCAGCAAATTTCTTGCTGTCACAACCGCTAGCCGGTCACAACTACCAGATGTCGACCTATCTCAAATCGACGGATAAGTGTAATTCAATCGTCTAACAAAACATCCAACAGTGTATAGTAAGGACAGATGGGCAGCGGGGGAGTTTTTCTCAGAGGGAAACGCCTTACGGCGTGATAAAAGTAAAGTATAAAAATAGTAAAAATAAGTAAAGTTATAAAAAAATAAAAAGAATAAATAAGAAAAAATTATATTAAAATATTATTAAATTAAATAAAACTTAAAATAAAGAAATAAAAGTTGCATGTTGACACATGGAATGTGTGCATGTGGTTCACTTTCCATTGTTTGGTCTATTTGATAGACGATGAGGAAGATGAGAAATCATTCCATCAGTGCATCATCCATTCTCTTGGGAGAAAAGTGTGTTGAGACAAAGGATTCCCTGGTAGTAGTACGTTGATTGAGGGCTTGGGGGTGGCCGGATGTAGAAAGATTATATGTAGTTGAGCCTACGGTTGGGTGGAGAGTCATCACCAAAACTTTGTTATGGTTAGCGAAATTAAAATAACATTCAACTACGAAATTACAAGTAAGGGATATCATCGCTACAAGTAAGTTGTCTTTGCTCTTATTTCTCAAAAATTCTATGCTAATTAGTTGAATATATGTGTGTTGATTGTAAATCACATAATTAATCTAATTAGTTGCATGTTTTAATTTCTGGGTTGTTACACTGTGGTGCTCCTCTTGTTATCTCTACCACCTTCCATATCTACATCAAAATATCTCTATAAAGCAATGCTTAAACCACCAAAGTATAATGTTTTATTTGTGGTACCTCTCAAATACTTGATAATCCACTTCACTGCCATCCAATGCTCTTTTCTTGGATTGTTCATATACCCGCTCACAACTCCCATTGCATGTGCAATATCAGGCCTTGTGCATACCATTACATACATTAAGCTTCCAACTGTTGATGCATATGAAAGTGTACACATGTAATTCATCTCTTCCTGAGTCTTGGGACACATCTCATTACTCAGTTTGAAATGGCTAACCAAAGGTGTACTGATTGGTTTGCATTCTGCATATCAAATATTTCCAACACCTTTTCCATGTACTCACTCCTTAGACAATGTTAATTTGCTATTTTTCCCGTCTCTAGTTATTCTCATACCAAGGATTTGTTTTGCAACACCCAAATCCTTCATTGCAAATGAATTTGCCAATTTTCCTTTGAGCACATTTATTTCCTGCATGTTAGACCCTGCAACAAGCATGTCATCTACATACAATAGAAATATAATATAGCCTGCATCGTTTGTATAATTTTTACTTGTAGATTCACCAACCTATGTGATATTCTAAAACATAAGACATGAATCTACTTTACTCATCAATGGAAACCAAAATTGATCGATGAAAATGATATGCAGAAAAGAAAGAATTGCAATCGCACATAACATAATATTTCTCTAGGGAAAGAAACTGCTCAAAACCCCGACTATCTATATTGCATTAACCAGAAGCTCTGAGAAGAAAAGACAATACTTGTTCAACCTGAACAATTCCTGCACAAGTACAATCTATCTCTCTACTTCACAAACCAACTCAAGCCAACACTTAGCCAAATATGTTGCCTGCCAAGCCCCTTCTTCCTTGTGCAATTCCTGAGATAATTAGTCCTTATTTAATTGATAAAATCCATCACCATAATTGTGTAATCCATCATAAACCTTCTACTGATTTCATGCACCATTTGTACAACTCGGAAAATTATACAATTGATAGTACACTATCCCTAAACTCTAATCTCAACTGGGTCTTCCTCTAAACTGACATGCATGAGTTATTTATTAGTGAATCTTTAGTTAACCGGTGGAGCAGTGAAGCTACATTAGTGCCATTCCCCACTACTAGACCTCCTACTAGTTCCTCCAACAGTTGGAACTAGTTTAATTAACTATAACTCAGTTAGACTGAGATAATTAATTACAAATCAAAAGAACTCAACTTGGGCCCCTAAAATTCAGGGATCACTCTACATGACTCTGGATAGACTTCCAACTTGAATTTACTAAGCCAACTAACTCAAATTAACTTAGTTAACTATTACAAGTTGCTATGATAATAGAATTTCGATTTAATTTCTAATTTAATTCAATGACAAATTAAATAAGGATTTCTTATTGCCATTTTTAACGCTCCCTCTCAACAAGAAAGAGATTATCTACTACCTCGATCTGAAACTCAAATTTTCTTCTTGACAAAGCCTTTGTCAAAATATTTGCATCCTTCTCCTCTATAGGAATGTGTTCCAACAGCATAGTTCTCCTCTACACAAAAAATCAAAGATGACGATATCGGATATCAATATGCTTGACCAATCATGAAAAACTGGATTCTCAGAGAGTTTGATACAACAATGATCATCACAGTAAATCATAGTTGGATCCATCTGTTGACCAAACAAACCAACAAGAATCTTCCTCATCTCGATAACCTTACAAGTTGCTTGAATAGCAACCATGTACTCTACTTCTTCTTAAGTGAGTGCAATTGATCTTTGTTTCCTATTGTACCAAGAAATAGTTGCTAACCCAATACTGAAGATCCCACCTAATTTGCTCTTCCTATCGGATGGACTCCCTGCCTAATCTGCATCGATGAAGCCTTGAAGCTTCACTCCCTCTGTCTTTCTATACCAAAGACCATACTGATTAGTGCCTCTGAGGTATCTCAACACATGTTTGCATGCCTTCCAATGCAGCTTGGTCAACTTAACCATTGTTTAATTAAGATGGTTAATTTCATAACATATGTCCGATCGTGTGTTCACCAAATACATGAGTGAACCTGCAAGCTACCTGTAAATAGTAGCCTCCACTATTTCACCAGAAGTAGCAACCTCTTTCTTCCTGTTACCAGCTAGAGGAGTCTCCATGGATTTACTATTCTCCATGTGGAATTTCTTGAGTATCTCGTTGGCATAATTTCCCTGAGAGACATGTTATAGCACCATTTACCACTCTTGGTAGATCTGATGCTCTGATTATGGCCTAGGGAAACCCTTCCTTCTAGACTTGGTCCAAAATCTAAAAAACTATGTTTTATTCCCTATACACTACTTTTCCCTGTGATAAAAGCATGTACACGTGGGTCAACATATACCCAACCCGTGTACATATGTTAAAACACTTTAAAAAAAAAATTCCTTAATTTCGGACGGATTTAACGAGTTTTACCTCTTACTCACCTCCTATAGCCCATGGCCCAACTGTTTCCCAACTGAAAAAAAAAAAAAAAAAAAAAAAAAAAAAAAAAAAAAAAAAAAAGAGACAACCAACTAATTTGGAAAGAAAGAAAAGAGACAACCAACTAATTTGGAGAAGTATAAATAAACCTCCATGGGAAGGCCTTAAGGGAGAAGATATGAGATATTGATACTATAGTGAGATTATCCCTGATCGAGTCTGACGAAATCCCTATGCCTCTTGCACTCCCCAAAGTTTCAGGAAACCCTTGTTTCCTTGTTGCAGATATCATTCATCTTTCTTGAGATATCCTTGTGTTGGTGATGGAGGAAGATTGTTGAGGTCGGGAAATGATGGATCTAGAGGACAGATCTTCTTGGAGCTAGAGAAGGACTGGGGTCATATTTCTCCACCTTACTTGTAGCTTACTTAAATAAAGAAATGTTGTTCAGTTCCCAATATTAAACATGTTTATGCATTGATTTATGTTGTAATTCGTTTATGAATCTTATATTGATGTGTAATTGTTCGTTCATTTATATGATCTAAAGTTAATATCATGAACATGCTTTATGTTTCTACTGTTGTATATGTTTCATTTGAATAATTTTCAGGTTTCAAAGACAATGGGAGAAGCTGAGGATTTGCACCCTGTGGGATCTACTCAAACATAGGACCTTCGGGTAAGGACACTCTTGCACAGTCCAGTAGAATAAGCATTTAGGTTGATTTCTTGAGCATTTCTTGTTGTTGTTTTCCATCCGCTCTGTTGGGGTTTTCAACCCAAGACCCTACGATGATCTCACCCACAATAGAATTGGTGACTCCGTTGGGATAACATTCTTGTTATTCTTGATTTGGGTTGTTTATTCTCAATCAGGGTTCATTTTCTTGATTGCTTGCTTTTACAATGTTGTTTGATTCAATAGTGTCCCAGGCATCAAGTCTGATCTTTTTTATCATACCCTATTTTTGTTTTTTCCTAATTGAGCTTTGTATGCACTGTTTTCTTGGATTATGGTCGTGTATACACGCAGGTTTCCTCAAGTAGACTCACATATACGCGATTTTCTTGTATTAGAAATGCATTTGCATGCTTTTGTGTCTTTACACAGTCGCGTATACAATTTTTTGAATTGTTTTTTCAAATCTTTTTGCCCAGTTAGGTCTCTTGCCTAGTGATTTATATTGTTGTATGGTCATCTACTGTCTCGAGAACTCAATTTTCATGCAAGCTTTCTTTTTCAAAATCTCCTTCTCATTGAAAAGCTTAGTTGGCCTAGGATTGCTTCTTAAGCAAGTTTGTGGTTTGTGTCTTGGGTTTAAGACTTCTTTTTGAAGTTCTTGGATGTTCTGGTTTTCCACAACAAGAAATTTCTTTCGATTTCATTTGCAGCCCAGATTTCAAGTTTCCTTGCTTTGCTTTTCCTTGTTTAATTGGCCTAATTGCTTTTTGTGCTTTTTGAGAGTCCTTTTTGGCAATTTTGGAAGTTTTTCTTTCTAGACATTTTATTGGTTTGTTGAAGTCTTTTGTTTTTGTTCAGGATCAGTTTGTGCAAGTTTGTAGTCTCTCTTGTTTCAAGTTTCATTTATCAATGAGTTTTATAACTTGCAATATTTAGAGACTCCTTGTGCTTATTTCTTGATCTTTCGAATTTTAGTAGTGCTTTTGAGACCTCAAAAAGTTGTTTTTGTTTCCTTAAAAGAAAAAACACAAAACAATTGTTTTTATTTTTCTTTTTCCAAGCTTTTGGTTTACGGTTTATTTTGTTTTATTGTTGTGAAACAATTGGTTTCTTTTGCAATTTGTTCTGCTTGCTTTGGAGAAAGATTTGTTTTTAATTTTTTCCCTCTTCATTACCAAGATTGACTTGAGTGATTGTATAAAGAACCGCATTTGCTTACAAGTGTTGTTTAGGATCTTGCATCATCATTTTAACTTGCATTACATTAGTTTGCATCTTAAGAATTCTTAGTATTTTTAGATTTTGGGTGTGTGTGGATTGTTTCATAAAAGAAGAGAAAAATATTTTGTTTACATATAGGTTTTCGTAGAACCCAAGTAGAAACCACTCTTCATCGAAGAAAATAACTGCATGCATATAGTTAGTTTTCTATTGGTTTCTTTTGCGTCATAAAACATCATCAATTTCACTCTCGTAATTCCCCTTGACTTAAAGAAAAACTATATAAAATCAAGTGATTTAATAAAATGAACTAGAACTTCTATTTTTGTCATTAACAAACACCAACAAGTTTAGGTTCATTAGGGCCTTGGAATAGGTGGGTGGAGAGTTAACTCTCCAAGGCTGCTCAAATTATAAAACTTAGAAGTTGAATAATGAATGAAATCCAATACAATTAGAAAGACCAGGAAAGCTCCATGACTGGGAGTTAAGCACGAGAGAGAGTGAAGACAAGGAAGAGAGATACCCCCTCTCCTACTTGTTGGATTCTGTCTCATGACTGTTCTAGTCGGATTTTGATACGAGTTGGTATTCATAGTTTCCTTTCCTAGGAATCACATAGGTGGATGCGGAGGGGAATCCCATGGCACCTAAGGCTGACGTTGCATCACATTCAGCAGTACTTCTTGAGGGTACCCTTGCGAAGCTTGGGTGCTTGCACTGGCAAATGCTGTTTTTTGGAGGTTAGCGTAACTATTTTTGATACCTTCGCTAGTAGGCTTGGGGCGTAATTACCCCAAACTATTTTCGGAAGGCCCATGATTTTTTCTTTCATGTATTTTGGTGTCCGATCCTCATCACCCGGAGTGAAAATACTTGGAAGTTGCTTGATTGGTTGCATCTTTAGGGACTTTATAGTCGAGTGCTCTTTTCTTTTTGTATTTAGTTGGCTTTAGGTGGACTTGCATTGTCACTTTTGGACTTTAGACTCTAAGTGACTGACCTACCACTTTGCCGATCTTGAAAGGCTTTTGATATTTCTTTTGAAAATTATGGAGTTGCCTCCTCAAGGGCAAAGGTTTTGATTTTGCATCTCTCTTCCTTGGAAATTCATTTGTACATTCCCGCAAGGGAAGGATCTGTGAATAAGTTTGATATGACCAATATTCCTATGGAGATCAACCAAGGTACCCTTCCAAAAGGGGACCCTTGTGCTTTTCCTTTCTTTGGAAACGTTGGTACCCCCTTGATGGTCACTTTGAATATTCTTGGAATAAATGTTGGATTACTAGTTTGGTTGTGGTCCACTCCAAATATTCCTGATGTTCTTGAAGCTTCTCAGATGAACGCTTTATTTCAAGGGCATCAAATGGGTGTTAATTGTTCATCTTCTTTCAAAGAGAAATCTGGTATTCCTCTTCCTCCTCCCTCTTGTAATAAGATATCTAAAAAGAGGAGAAAGAGGAAGATGAAGAAGAAGAATAATTTTATCCATTCATCACCAACCTTTGCTAGTCATGTTGGAGATGAGCCTTCAGCCATTGCAAGTCATGCCAGGGGCATAAGTCCAGTCACTGCGAGTCATACTAGCAATGGGTCACCTACCTTTGTGAGTCATATTTTTGTTGACTCACTTGTTTCTGTAAGTAGGGCTAGGGGCACAAGCCCTATCTCTCTCGGGAAAGAGTCATTGATCTCTGCACGTCATGTTGGGGACTCTCTACAAACCACTGAGAGTCATGTTGGTGGAATGGATGTTGATAAGAAACCTAGGCATGGAAGTTGTAAACCTATGTTCCCTTATAAGATATGCAAGGGAGATCATCTTACTCATTTGTGCCCTAGTATTCCAGAGATACAAAGGATATGGTTCAAGTTTGAAATTTCTTCTACTCCTAAATCTAATATGGTTTCTCAACAATCTCATCAACCATTGGTTGATAACGTGGTTGTGCGAGTGCAATCTCTGGTTGATTACACTCCTCTTTTGGTGGGTGAAGTGCTTAACAATAGAGTTTGTTTGATTTCTAGTACAAAGTCTTCTAGTATAGGGGGCATTCTGGTTTCTTTGAATGTTCCCCCTCCAAGTTCTAGGAGTGTCTCCTTTGATTGGGATAGTCTTGTCGAGCCTCGCCTTCTTTCAACTACACCTTTCCAAATAACGGTTAGAGTTAATTCCACAAACGTCTATCGATGTATGGTGGATGAAGGATCCTCTGCAAGTATTATATCCTCCTTGACTTGGAAATCTTTGGGCTCCCCAAAGTTGTAGACAGTTGATAGTCAGTTGTAGCCTATGATAGAAGACCTGGTGAATCTATGGGTGTTCTTCCTCAATAGCCTGTTATTTTAGGTGGTAAGACTATTTTTATCTATATGATGGTGGTTGATCGCTCTTTGGATTTTAATATGCTACTTGGGCGTGATTATGTATATGTTATGAATGTTGTTGTGTCTTCATTCTTTCGAATGATGTGTTTTCCTCGAAATGAGAATATTGTCACATTGATCAGCTTGCATTTGATAATCACCATCCTAATTTGAATTTACTACAAAATACCCCTTGGTTTGTTCCGAGTGTTCAAGTAGACTCTACCCTGCCACGGGTGAACTATGTGGCATTGAATCCTCAATGTTCAATTTCTTTTGAGAAGGATCCATTGAGCTATTATTTTCCTTCTTGGGACTTTCTCCTGGTAGTTGACCAAGTGATTCCTCCTATGGAGACATGGGACCCCTTAATTCCCTCTTTTGATCCTTGTAGTTTTCATGATTTCTTGGAATTTCATTTGCCTTCACAGGAGGAACTCTTTGAAGCCATGAGTTTTAACTACCAAAGGAGTCCTTTGCTTGATCCCTACAAGGGGTTTGTCCTAAAGAACTATTATATGTAAGATGCAAGGCTGTGTGGTTCCTTGTACCATATTGTATATATAAGAACTTGGAATATTTCTCCTTTGGACATTTTTATGGTTGATCCGCTCTAACAGGTATTGGTTCTTGAAACTGGCATATAGGTTAGGTTTTTCACCTGCATTGTGCATTTATCAGCTTCATTTTCCATTTTGGCCTTAGGATCGACCCCACCAACATATGATGTGGAACCTTCTCATTGCTTAGAAGTATCATGATTTGTGTGGTAGAGCCTACATTATCATGGCCACCCTAGATAGTACCTTGTTGTTACTTGGAACCAATGCTGAATTTTTGTTCTTAGGCTCGGGAGTCCTCTTTAGTCCCTCCATACTTATGCGTTGAAGCCTCATTCCTCTACTTCTTCGCTATTTTCTAGCTTTATACCCTAGAGCCTCCTTTGTGTTGAGTTGTATTATTGCATTGCATGTTGACCATTTGTACCTTTTGGCCTTGAGCCGGCTTCACTTGGACTCGTGTTTAAGCCACCTTTTGACCATGTCTTCTACGAAATCAACCTTGCAATCACTTAGCCTCTATAACTTGACACACCCTTTTACCCATGGAAAGAACATTCCTTTGAGTGTCATTGACCAGTTTTGCCACCTTGCATTGAGCATAGGAATGTTCCCCTCCCAAGAACTAGAGCATCTGCTTTTTTGACGCTCATTCTTTCAATTGTACTATAGCATTATTTTATTCTTTTTCAAGCTTCATAAATATGAAAAAGAAAAAAAAATTATATATCCCAAAAAAGAGCGGGAAAGGGACATTATTTCCATGTTTGATGGCAACTAGAGTCAGTTGTGTCACCCTTGAACAAAGCACTCAAAAGTAAGTCTTTCCTCCATTGGGATGGGCTTTAGTTTGACTTAGGAGAGCCTTAACCTTGTCATTGAGTCAGTACTCCTCTGATTGGTTATCTCTTCCAATCATATGGAGAGTTTGCTTATGCCTCCTGCATGATAAACTTATACAAAGTTATCATATGTTTCCATGTAGTCAAAGTTGAGTTGTGCTTTTGTTCAAGGGAAGTGAACCTGAGTCGACCTCTCTCTCGTGTCTCTTGACCTATTTTTTAGTCTAACATCCCTAACTGTCAGCGTCATGTTCATTATCACATCAGCTATATTGGTCCTTTTCTCGTGCCGGTTTGAGAAGGTCTCCATTGACTTCTTGCTAGCGGGTCTTGCTCTTATCAACTATGACAAATTGCTCTGAGGGCAGATCTAGAGCCGCACCCTGGCCCTATTTTCATTATTGATAGGTTACCTTATGCTCATAATTGATCAGTATCATGGGTCTTTGACTGAGTGGTTTCCCTTGTGTTTGACATCAACTTTCATTATCACACATGGGAATTCATGCAATACCTTGGTTTCCATTTGACCCTATTGGTGGATTCCTCACCTCTGTGTCAACTTTCATTATCGGTTGGTTCAAATGGTTTCTATCGTGCACTAATTACATCTTGTGTATGCTGAAAACATGCTTCGGTTGGGTTACTATGTCTTTATTCGTTTAATTCCTTCCACATTATTGGCCTACGGGTTACACTTGCGCTAGATAGATGAAGGATGCCTTAATGCCTTCCTTCTAATGGATATTTTCCCATCGACTTTAGCTCATTTCTCTTGGAAATAGATCTAGAGTCCATTTGGCAGTACCTTAGGGTTTGCAGTCATTAGTGGTAGATTCCTTCACCATCGACAGTCGGAAAACATCATTGTCTCTAGATTGATAGATTCTTCCAAGTGTTTGACTATAGCTCATTTATTCACACTCGTTAGATTGTACTAGGTACCTTGACTCTCATCATCGTTATTGGTGAGTAGCCTCGTGTTTGTTAACGGTATACATCAATGACCGATAATCAAATGATTTCTTACATGGTTGACTTCAAATCATTTATTCCCATTGTGTAGAAATGTACCATGATTGTCGATGAAGACCTCAGGTTTGGATCAGTATGTCTTGGTTCACTTGTCGGTTGCTCTTATTTCTGCTAGTTGACACCATCCACCTTATATGTTGCAATTGCTTACAGCGACATCCTATATGTTAGCACCCGAGTTGCGGTGTAGTACCATTTATTCCACCATGTTGACTTGGTACTATTTGGATCAGTTTCTTGATTTCAGTGATCAGCTTCATATTTTAGCATCATTGATCAGATCTTTATGTGTGATATTCATACATGTACTTTCTTGATTATGATCAGATGATCCATTATGTATTTTCAGTTCCTTTATACTTGTATGCATATTGGATCCGCTTTTGTAATTAACATGTTGACATGCTTTACTATTTCTGAGCATGGGTATGCCCGCCTCAGACAGCATTTTATTTTTGATCCCTTTTGCTAGCTTGATAGGCTGAATTCTAGTGAACTTCTCCTCGGTTTCAACATGATTCCTTCTATACTCTTAATACATTTCAGCCATCATGTACCCCTTCTAACCTTATATATTAGGGGGCATCTGTTATAGCACCATTTACCACTCTTGGTAGATTTGATGCTCTAATTATGGCCTAGGGAAAGCCTTCCTTCTAGACTTGGTCCAAAATCTAAAAAACAATGTTTTATTCCCTATACGCTACTTTTCCCTATGATAAAAGCATGTACACATGGGTCAGCATATACCCAACCCATGTACATATGTTAAAACACTTAAAAAAAAAATCCCTTAATTTCGAACGGGGTTCACGGGTTTTACCTATTACTCACCTCCTATAGCCCGTGGCCCAACTGTTTCCCAACTGAAAAAAACTAATTTGGAGAAGTATAAATAAACCTCCATGGGAAGGCCTTAAGGGAGAAGATATGAGATGTTGATACTATAATGAGATTATCCCTGATTGAATCTGATGAAATCCCTATGCCACCTGCACTCCCCAAAGTTTCAGGAAATCCTTGTTTCCTTGTTGGAGATATCCTTCATTTTTCTTGGGATATTCTTGTGTTGGTGATGGAGGAAGATTGTTGAGGTCGGGAACGGACGGATCTAGAGGATGGTTTGACTTGGGGCTAGAGAAGGACTTAGGTCATATTTCTTCACCTTACTTGTATCTTACTTCAATAAAGAAATGTTGTTCAGTTCCCCATATTAAACATGTTTATGCATTGATTTATGTTGTAATTCGTTTATGAATGTTACATTGATGCGTAATTTTTTGTTCATTTATATGATCTAAAGTTAATATCATGAACATGCTTTATGTTTCTACTGTTTCATATGTTTCATTTGAATAATTTTCAGGTTTCAAATACATCAGGAGAAGCTAAGGGTTTACACCCTACGGGATCTACTCAAATGTAGGACCTTCAGGTAAGGACACTCTTGCACAGTTCAGTAAAATAAGCATTTAGGTTGATTTCTTGAGCATTTCTTGTTGTTGTTTTCCATCTACTCTATTGGGGTTTTCAACCCAAGACCCTAGGGTGATCTCACCTACAACAAAACAAAAAGTTCCTCATCTCCTTACCATACTTCCATCCTAGAAAGTAGTGCATAAGCCTCAAGTCCTTCATTTCAAACTCTCTTGCAAGATCCTCTTTGCAAGACTTGATCATCTTACCATCACCTATCAAAATCAAATAATTGACCTATAAAACAATAATCAACAATTTACTTTCAACCACAATATGGTAAATGTTTGCATCCACTTCACTTTTGGTGAAGCCCAACCTAGTGCAATAGCTATCAATCCTGGTGTACCAAGGACGGGGTGCTCGTTTCAGTCCATACAGTGCTCGCTTGAGTCGGCACACATGTGACTCTATGTTGAAGGTCTCAAATCCTTCAGGCTGCTTGCCCAACTTGGTGAAATAGCTATCAATTTTGGTGTACCAAGCACGGGATGCTTGTTTTAGTCCATACAATGCTCTCTTGAGTCGGCACACATGTGACTCTTTGTTGAAGGTCTCAAATCCTTCAAGTTTCTCAATATATACCTCTTCCTCAATTATGTCATTGAGGAATGTTGTATTTACATCCATCTGATGTATCTTCCATCCCATCTGTGCTAACAGTGCTAGAATGGATCTGATTGATGAGTACCTTGCTACAGGAGAAAAATTGTCACCGTAATCAATCCCCTCCACCTAAGAAAACCCTCTGGCTAAAAACCTAGCCTTATATTTCTCCACACTACCATCTATTTCTTGATTTACCTTGTAAATCCATTTAGAACTCACCACTGACTTGTTCGTTGGCCTTGGGACCACATCCTAAACACTATTACTAACAATGGAGTCATACTCCTCAACCATGGCTAAACCCAAACTGGTTGTTGCACTGCATCCTCAAAAGAGGATGGTTCAATCTCTACACATTTGCTCATTAGATTCATGTAGCTAGTGTACCTCTTTGGTGATCTCCTCTACCTGCGTTATGATGTGGGTGCTCTATTGGGTCCCTATAATACTAGTGATTACCCCATTAATATTGTAGTTCCATCCCTTACTAATATTGTTGTGCCCCTATTATTCCCATATTGTTATTACTATGCCCCATAGAATCCCTCTAGTGTTATTTTTGTGGCTTTATATTATTATTGTTAGCTCGGTTGGGTTATATTGTGACTCCTTAGACTCCTATATATAGAAAGGAGGTTTTGTCATTTGAATCATCCAAGAATTGTTCATTTATGTAATGTAAAGGAGTTGCCCAGAGGCTGAATTCTAAGGTGTTGATCTATCTTTTCTATCTTTTTCTTGAGCTGGTTTCATAACAGATAGGGTGTATTACTTTTAATTTTAAGGTTATATGTTATAAAATTCCTTTGGATTTGCTCAATACTTCTCCATGATTCTCTGGAGATGTTGCAACCCGAAACCTCACAGCCATATAAGAAAACAGGAGTGACTAAAGTTTTAAAGAGGAACTTATATTTATCCCACAATACAAGGTTTTCTGCTTTACAGTTATTTTCAAGACCAAAATAAGCTTTCCACCCCCGATTAATATTTTTCTCAATGCTACGATTCCAGTTGAGCTTGTGATGAATATCAATTCCTAGGTACTTATCAGAATACACTTCCTCCAAGTTATTATTGTCATACATAAAATTAGCGTAAGTGTCCTTCTTCGATTTGATAATCATAACTTTTTTTTTGTCAGTGTTAACAATGATACCCATGGTAGAGCAGAAATCCATAAGAAGCCTGAGCTGCTTATCAAGATCAGATGGGAACCTTGCGAAAAGAACAATATCGTCAACACATAGAAGAAGGATGACAACTATCCTAGCTAAGATAGTGACATCACATCCTACTTCCTCTAAATAACCTTCAAGATTATCAATGTAAATGCCAAATAGGGTAGGGGAGAGGGGGAAACCTTGTTTAACTCCGATGTTACACTTAATATCTTTCAACCACCCCTCATTGCTCTTTAGCTTGGAAATTACATTCTCGTATAACCTTATAGCGGCAGTTCCCAACTCGAGAGGAACCTTTAGCTCTTCTAATCTATTCCAAAGGTTATATCTAGGAACCATATCGAAAGCCTTTCTAAAGTCCACAAAGAAACAAAATAAATTGGATTTATCATTATGACATTCCTCCGCAATGATCATATGCGTAACAAGGTAGTCTATTATTGAGTGATCATAATTGTCTGATAATTGGCTAAGAGAGGGTTGATCATAATTGTCTAATAATTAGAGGGGTTATTTGTATGACCACTTTTAAAAATAGGGATAATGAGGCTCTCAGTCCAAGGTTTAGGGAACCCTTGCTTGACTGCTTTATTGAAAAGCTTGTGGATATGGGGGATGAGAACAGGACCTCCAATTTTAATATTTTTTCCCAGTAACCTTAAATGTCCTTAGCTTTCCCATTAGCGATGAAATTAACCCCAAACTTAATGTATTCTAAAGAGAACTTATTTCGTTGTGAGCAGGTATTCCAAATTATCCATGACATTTGGGATTCATAAAGCTTTTTAACATAGGAATTCCAATCATGAAGAGCAATTTTATTATTATCTTTAATCTTCCTAGTCAGAATCTACCTCCAACATTTCTTAGGAGCTACCTTAGAGAGGTATAAGAGATTCTCCTACCTTTGACAAATGTGTTACCTCTTTTCCTTTTAGTTAGGGCTTTGTATATTTTCATCTTGTCCATTTTAAGAGATTCATCAACAACTTCCTTAATTGCTCTCCTTGCACTTTTACAATCTTTGTCATACCATGGATTATTTTTTCTAT